>CM019075.1:894569-974906 GCA_009667805.1 Leptobrachium leishanense
CGCTCTGCAATGTGTGTGTGTGCCGCTCTGCAATGTGTGTGTGCGCGCTCTGCAATGTGTGTGCGCGCGTCTGCAATGGTGTGTGCGCGCTCTGTAATGTGTGTGTGTGTGCGCTCTGCAATGTGGTGTGCGCGCTCTGTAATGTGTGTGTGTGTGCGCTCTGCAATGTGTGTGCGCTCTGTGCAATGTGTGTGCGCTCTGCAATGTGTGTGTGTGCGCTCTGCAGTGTGTGTGTGCGCTCTGCAGTGTGTATGCTCTGCAGTGTGTGCGCTCTGCAATGTGTGTGCGCTCTGCAATGTGTGTGCGCTCTGCAGTGTGTGTGTGCGCTCTGCAGTGTGTGCGCTCTGCAATGTGTGTGTGCTATGCAATGTGTGCTCTGCAATGTGTGTGCGCTCTGCAGTGTGTGTGCGCTCTACAGTGTGTGCGCTCTGCAATGTGTGTGTGCTCTGCAATGTGTGTGCGCGTTCTGCAGTGTGTGTGTGCGCTCTGCAGTGTGTGCGCGATCTGCAGTGTGTGCGCTCTGCAGTGTGTGCGCTCTGCAGTATGTGTGTGCGCTCTGCAATGTGTGTGTGCGCTCTGCAATGTGTGTGTGCGCTCTGCATTGTGTGTGTTCTGCAATGTGTGTGCTTTGTGGTGTGTGTGTACACTCTGCAGTGTGTGTGCTGTGTGCGCTCTGCAATATGTGTGTGCTCTGCAATTTGTGCACGATCTGCAATGTGTGTACACGCTCTGCAGTGGATATGTGTGCATGCTCTGCAATGTACGTGCGCACACATGTGCTCTGCAGAACACCGAGCACACAGCACACCCTGCAAAGCACACACAATGTGTGATCTGTGCGCGTTCTGCAGTGTGCTTGTGTTGCTGTGTGTGTTTTTTTGTGATGTGTTACGCGATGCTGTCATTACACCATTAGAATGGAAGCTCTGCGGGTCAGGGCCACATTATTTGATTGGATTGTAAGCTCCCTGGTTCCACTTAATGCCCTTTCACTGCATGAGAGTGTCAGCTCCTGGGCCCGGGATCACGCAGGCAGGGTCTCATTGATGTGATTAGATTGTCAGCTCTGTGCCCCAGTCCTGTGACTCCGCCCATTCCCCCCTGGATGGGGAGAAAGCAGCGGAATTTGCTTTCTAATAAATTCCAGACGTTTCTGGGAGAAATCGCCTTTGATCCCAAAATACCAGAAAGAAGACATGAGCAGCGCATGCATTAACCCCTTCCTGCCTCCTCCCCCCCCCTCTCCGGTGGCACAGCATTTTTGCCGCACTGTGAGTACGCGCTTATGGATAAGTTGGGATCACACGTCAGACCGCGGCGGCATCTGATCAACAAACGTCACAAAAACCCTGCCGAGCGAACGTCACCAGGACCAGCGCCATTCCACATTAACCCCTTCACTGCCAGGCACTTTCTAATGATAATATATGAAACACAAGACGTGAAATTAATGAGAAAATATCAAGAAAAGGGAAACTCTGAATAAAACAGAACATAAACTTCATGCATTGCTTTCTCCTTCACAGAAACCTCGCTGGGACCTCTAGATCACGTCCCTTATCTGGCACAATGTCACACGGGGTCTGCAGTATCAGCATACAGGCAGATGCAGTAAATGTGCTGAAGATTGGTGACATCTCCTGCTTACACGAGGTCTGCAGTATCAGCATACAGGCAGATGCAGTAAATGTGCTGAAGATTGGTGACATCTCCTGCTTACACGAGGTCTGCAGTATCAGCATACAGCCAGATGCAGTAAATGTGCTGAAGATTGGTGACATCTCCTGCTTACACGAGGTCTGCAGTATCAGCATACAGGCAGATGCAGTAAATGTGCTGAAGATTGGTGACAAATCCTGCTTACACGAGGTCTGCAGTATCAGCATACAGGCAGATGCAGTAAATGTGCTGAAGATTGGTGACATCTCCTGCTTACACGAGGTCTGCAGTATCAGCATAAAGGCAGATGCAGTAAATGTGCTGAAGATTGGTGACATCTCCTGCTTACACGAGGTCTGCAGTATCAGCATACAGGCAGATGCAGTAAATGTGCTGAAGATTGGTGAGATCTCCTGCTTACACGAGGCCTGCAGTATCAGCATACAGGCAGATGCAGTAAATGTGCTGAAGATTGGTGACATCTCCTGCTTACACGAGGTCTGCAGTATCAGCATACAGGCAGATGCAGTAAATGTGCTGAAGATTGGTGACATCTCCTGCTTACACGAGGTCTGCAGTATCAGCATACAGGCAGATGCAGTAAATGTGCTGAAGATTGGTGACATCTTCTGCTTACACGAGGCCTGCAGTATCAGCATACAGGCAGATGCAGTAAATGTGCTGAAGATTGGTGACATCTCCTGCTTACACGAGGTCTGCAGTATCAGCAGACAGGCATATGCAGTAAATGTGCTGAAGATTGGTAAGATCTCCTGCTTACGCGAGGTCTGCCGTATCAGCATACAGGCAGATGCAGGTGTAGGAAGTATTTAATTAAATGTATGCTATATATGAACAGAGCAGTGTAAGATCAATTCCCACCTGTGGACATTAATAGTTAACTCATATGCTGCACGTCTATCGTTTGTATGACTTACATTGTATATATGTGTTACCTGGGTGTCACATTTACACTTCTTTAGTAATCACTGGACGCACCTTTCACTTAAATCACAATTGGCTGCATTTAATTGGCTGACACGCCCCCCCCATGACGCTGCATTAATTCTTATGCCGCCACGGATGTGAATATTGGACAACATTTTACTAATTGCACAAAGGGTTAATTTTTTAAACCGTATATATTAAAAGTTACATTTTAATTCTCTTGTTTAGAGGAATCAGTATTAATAACGTCTGGAACATGGGGGGCTAAGTCTGGGATAGGGGGGCTAAGTCTGGAATATGGGGGCTAAGTCTGGGATAGGGGGTCTTGCCGATGTACCTGGAACATGGGGGGCTAAGTCTGGGATAGGGGGGCTAGCCGATGGACCCGGGACATGGAGGGGATAATGTCTGGGACATGGGGGCCTAAGTCTGGGATAGGGGGGCTAGCCGATGGACCCGGGACATGGAGGGGATAATGTCTGGGACATGGGGGCTAGCTGATGGACCCGAGACATGGAGGTGATAATGTCTGGGACATGGGGGCTAGCTGATGGACCCGGGACATGGAGGGGATAATGTCTGGACATGGGGGCTAGCTGATGGACCCGGGACATGGAGGGGATAATGTCTGGGACATGGGGGCTAGCTGATGGACCCGGGACATGGAGGGGATAATGTCTGGGACATGGGGGCTAGCTGATGGACCCGGGACATGGAGGGGATAATGTCTGGGACATGGGGGCTAGCTGATGGACCCGGGACATGGAGGGGATAATGTCTGGGACATGGGGGCTAGCTGATGGACCCGGGACATGGATGGGATAATGTCTGGGACATGGGGGCTAGCTGATGGACCCGGGACATGGAGGGGATAATGTCTGGGACATGGGGGCTAGCTGATGGACCCGGGACATGGAGGGGATAATGTCTGGGACATGGGGGCTAGCTGATGGACCCGGGACATGGAGGGGATAATGTCTGGGACATGGGGGCTAGCTGATGGACCCGGGACATGGAGGGGATAATGTCTGGGACATGGGGGCTAGCTGATGGACCCGGGACATGGAGGTGATAATGTCTGGGACATGGGGGCTAGCTGATGGACCCGGGACATGGAGGTGATAATGTCTGGGACATGGGGGCTAGCTGATGGACCCGGGACATGGAGGGGATAATGTCTGGGACATGGGGGCTAGCTGATGGACCCGGACATGGAGGTGATAATGTCTGGGACATGGGGGCTAGCTGATGGACCCGGGACATGGAGGGGATAATGTCTGGGACATGGGGGCTAGCTGATGGACCCGGGACATGGAGGTGATAATGTCTGGGACATGGGGGCTAGCTGATGGACCCGGGACATGGAGGGGATAATGTCTGGGACATGGGGGCTAGCTGATGGACCCGGGACATGGAGGGGATAATGTCTGGGACATGGGGGCTAGCTGATGGACCCGGGACATGGTGGGGATAATGTCTGGGACATGGGGGCTAGCTGATGGACCCGGGACATGGAGGGGATAATGTCTGGGACATGGGGGCTAGCTGATGGACCCGGGACATGGAGGTGATAATGTCTGGGACATGGGGGCTAGCTTATGGACCCGGGACATGGAGGTGATAATGTCTGGGACATGGGGGCTAGCTGATGGACCCGGGACATGGAGGTGATAATGTCTGGGACATGGGGGCTAGCTGATGGACCCGGACATGGAGGTGATAATGTCTGGGACATGGGGGCTAGCTGATGGACCCGGGACATGGAGGGGATAATGTCTGGGACATGGGGGCTAGCTGATGGACCCGGACATGGAGGGGATAATGTCTGGGACATGGGGGCTAGCTGATGGACCCGGACATGGAGGTGATAATGTCTGGGACATGGGGGCTAGCTGATGGACCCGGGACATGGAGGTGATAATGTCTGGGACATGGGGGCTAGCTGATGGACCCGGACATGGAGGTGATAATGTCTGGACATGGGGGCTAGCTGATGGACCCGGGACATGGAGGGGATAATGTCTGGGACATGGGGCTAGCTGATGGACCCGGGACATGGAGGTGATAATGTCTGGGACATGGGGGCTAGCTGATGGACCCGGGACATGGAGGTGATAATGTCTGGGACATGGGGGCTAGCTGATGGACCCGGGACATGGAGGGGATAATGTCTGGGACATGGGGGCTAGCTGATGGACCCGGGACATGGAGGGGATAATGTCTGGGACATGGGGGCTAGCTGATGGACCCGGGACATGGAGGTGATAATGTCTGGGACATGGGGGCTAGCTGATGGACCCGGGACATGGAGGTGATAATGTCTGGGACATGGGGGCTAGCTGATGGAACCCGGGACATGGAGGGGATAATGTCTGGGACATGGGGGCTAGCTGATGGACCCGGGACATGGAGGGGATAATGTCTGGGACATGGGGGCTAGCTGATGGACCCGGGACATGGAGGTGATAATGTCTGGGACATGGGGGCTAGCTGATGGACCCGGGACATGGAGGTGATAATGTCTGGGACATGGGGGCTAGCTGATGGACCCGGGACATGGAGGGGATAATGTCTGGGACATGGGGGCTAGCTGATGGACCCGGGACATGGAGGGGATAATGTCTGGGACATGGGGGCTAGCTGATGGACCCGGGACATGGGGAAAACTGTCTAGATCTGAGGCACATATAAAGCATCTGGTCTGAATCTGCTCTGACCCTTTTATCGCCGTAGCATCCCGGTGAATCCAGTACATTAATATCTGACACAATAATACATGTCGCAGTAACAGGGATTATTCACTAAACGGTAAGATAATTAATACACAAAAAAATATCAGCACCGGGGAGGATTTACATCACTCAGTTGGGGTGGAGAGGATTCATCTCTTAGATTGTAAGCTCCTGAGCAGGGTCCTCTCTCTTACTGTTGTGTGTGTACGGAACTTGCTTTATAAATACCTGTAACTCTTTCAGGGTTATCCAAAGAGATCCGAATTGCTGCCGAAGGGTAACTGAACAGTGAAAATCAGCGTTCGGTTACCTTTCCTGGCCATTCGGCTATCCAGAGAGCAGGCAGTTCGCCAAATCCTGACGAATTGCCTGCACATACGGTGCCTGTTCGGTGCCTGTTCGAGGGCAGTGAAATCCCCATCAAAAAGCACTGCTTCGGCTATTCAGAGAACACAAACCAGCAGTGAAAGGTTCCCCTAATGTCCTGCCATTCGGTGGTTTAATTCGGCAGGTTTATTCAGGAGAATCCCATAGGCTTCAATGTTAAAAATATTCCCGTTTTAATTCAATATCTAATAAACCGTTCATTATAAAATTCTGCAGTAAAGAGTCTCTTTATTTATAGATTTTTTAGGATATTTTAAACATTTTTTGGGATTTTTTTGCCAAAACATTTTTGCCGATATTTTTTGTAAATCGTTTTTTCTTTTATCTGTAACAGCCTCTTTATTATCATTCATTGGATTTCATATGTAAATTTCAGACATTTTCGCTCAGTAGTTTCTTTGCAAACAGTGTTTCACTTTTCAAACATTCAAGCAAACTGTTTTTTTTAATTTATTCACTCAATTCGTCTGCGGTGTCCGCTTTTTCTGGCGGCTGCTCTGCGCTGTGATCGACTCCTGCTCGGGTTTCTCCGGCGTGTTCGGCGGGGTTAATCCAGATGTTTTTGCGGGTTTCGGTGTGCATTTGCCGGGTTTTGCGGTGAGTGTTCGGCAGGATTGCAGCGGCTTTTCCCTGCATTACGGCGGCTCTGTGGTGCTTGCTGAATACACCGCAGGGTCGCCGGAATGGGATCGGCAAATCGTACCATATTGAAGAGAACGAAAAGTCACCGAACGTGCGGTGACTTCTCGATTCTCTTTGAATAGCCCTGCCTGTATGTTTCCAGCAGAAAGCGCATTCCTATGGTCAGACTCTGAGCCCCATTAATAAATTGATACTGAGCGCCCTCTTGTGGCCATAGCTCAGCATGGCACGTGTCATGAAGGATGACAGGAGACAAACATCAATGGCTTCATTCAGACACTGACATGTAAACCTGTTCAAGTTGTGTAAGGAATCGTTACAGCCAACAAATCCCCATGTGAGGGGTGTCACTCTGTGCAGAGAGCCCCATGGTCTGAATGCACAGCTCCCAGCATTCTAAAACAGCGCTAGAGATTTAAGGAATGACGCTGGAGGCGGGGCCAGGGATGTATGGAATGTATGTGTGTGAATGCAGAGGTGTGTTACTATTATTATTATTCTTTATTTATAAAGCGCCAGCATATTCCGCAGCGCTGTACAATAAGCACAGTATAGACAGGGTTACAATACATTGAACAACATTTGACAAACAGTACAGGAGGAGATGAGGCCCTATTCCCGTAGGAACTCACAATCTAGGAGGGTTGGGGTTGGAAACAGGAGGAGAGGACTGTAAGGTGAGAGTGATTGATGGTTGCGTCAGTGAGTTGGGTGGTAGGCTTCCCTAAATAGGAATGTTTTCAGGGAGCGTTTGAAGGAAGAGAAGTTAGGGGAAAGTCTGACAGTACGAGGGAGAGCGTTCCAGAGAGTGGGGGCTGCGCGTGAGAAATCCTGCAGTCTATCATGGAAGAGGTGATGCGGGGAGAAGCTAGGCGCAGGTCACTGTTTGACCTTAGGAGCGGCGGCTGGGGTGTATTTGGTGATTAGTGAGGACAGGTAGTGGGGCGCTGAGTGAGTGAGGGTTTTGTAGGTAAGGATAAGGATTTTGAACTTAATTCTGCAGTGGATGGGGAGCCAGTGAAGGGACTCGCAGAGGGGAGCGGCAGAGACAGAGCGGCGGGTGAGGTGAATTAGCCTGGCGGAGGCGTTCAGGATGGATTGTAGGGGGAGAGGCGGGACAGAGGGAGGCCAGATAAGAGATTATTGCAATAGTCGAGTCGGGAGATTACCTGGGCGTGTATGAGTTGTTTTGTGGTGACAGCGGTAAGAAATGGCCGAATTCGGGAAATATTACGCAGTTGGTATCGGCAGGAGGAGGAAAGAGACTGGATGTGGGGGATGAAGAAAAGAGCAGAGTCAAGTGTAACTCCAAGACAGCGAACTTGGTTTGATGGGGAAATGGTGATACCCTCCACCGTGATAGAGAAGTCAGGAGGTGGGGAGGCATTGGAGGGAGGAATAAGTAGGAGTTCAGTCTTTGACATGTTGATCTTTAGGTGGTGGGAGGCCATCCAGGAGGAGATGCCAGATAAAAAGTCACTGACTTTTGAAAGGACAGGGGGAGAGAGATCAGGGGTAGAGAGGTAGATCTGAGTGTCATCAGCGTAGAGGTGGTAATTGAAGCCAAAGCTGTTGATGATTTTGCCCAGGGAGGAGGTGTACATGGAAAAGAGCAGAGGACCAAGGACAGAGCCTTGAGGTACACCAACAGATAGAGGCAATGAGGAGGAGGAGTTTCCAGCAAAGGACACACAGAAGGACCTGTTGGATAAATAGGAGTCAACCCAAGCGAGTGCAGTGTCACCGAGACCCAGAGAGTTGAGGGTCTGTAGAAGGAGGGGGTGGTCAACAGTGTCAAAAGCAGCCGAGAGGTCGAGCAGGATGAGAATAGAATAGTGGCCGTGTTTTTTAGCAGTTAGGAGGTCGTTGGTGACTTTGGTGAGGGCAGTTTCAGCTGAGTGCAGGGGGTCAAGTAGGGAATTGGAGGACAGGAAGAGGGAGAGGCGGTTGAAGACTAGTTTTTCTAAGCGCCTTGATGTGAAGGGAAGCAGGGATACAGGGCGGTAGTTGGATGGAGAGTTGGGATCGAGGGATGGTTTCTTTAGTAAAGGGGTAACTAGCGCGTGTTTGAAGGTGGATGGAAAGGAGCCAGTGGAGAGAGATAGGTTGAAGATGTGTGTGAGAGCAGGGGTGAGGGAGGAGGAGAGGGGAGGAATTAAATGTGAGGGAATGGGGTCGAGCGGGCATGTGGTGAGATGTGAGGAGGACAATAAGGAATTGACTTCCTCCTCAGTGGCTGGGAGGAAGCGGCAGAGGGTGGCAGAGGGGACCTGTGGGAGTGGAGGTGGCAGATAACTATCTTGTGTTGGGATGTTGCTTCTGATAGTTAGAGTTTTACTGAGGAAGTAGTCTGCCAGGTCTTGAGCGCTGAAGGCAGCTGAGGGGGGAGGTGCAGGTGGGTGGAGGAGGGTGTTGAAGGTGGACCAGAGCCGTTTAGGGTTGGAGGACAGCGTAGATATAAGAGATGAGAAGAAGGATTGTTTGGCCAAGTGAGAGGCAGAGGTGTATGACCGGAGATAAACTTGAAGTGAACAAAATCAGCTTCAGAGCGGGATTTCCTCCAGGCACGCTCTGCGGTGCGGGAGCATCTTTGCAGATAGCGTGTCTGGAGGGTGTGCCAGGGCTGAAGCTGGCGGCGTGGGGCCTTACAGAGTCGAAGAGGAGCAAGAGTGTCTAGAGCAGAGATAAGCGTAGTGTTGTAGTGATTAGTGGCAGCATCAGGGCAGGTGAAGGATGAGGTATGAGAGGGAGGTGGTGAAGTAGGTTGGAGAATTGATGGGGGTCCACAGCATGCAGATTTCTGCGAGTGTGTGTGCGGGGTGGGGGAGCAGGGTGTTTAGGAAGTCCAGATAGGTTGAAAGAGAGAAGGTGGTGGTCAGAGATGGGGAAAGGGCGACAGTTGAACTCAGAAATGGAGCAGAGGTTGGAAAAGACAAGGTCAATAGTGTGACCATCGCGGTGGGTAGGGAGGAGGGAGGATTGTGTGAGTCCAAGGAGGATGTGAGTGAAAGAGTTTGGAGGCAGCAGGGGCGGAAGGATCATCAATGGGAATGTTGAAGTCCCGAGAATTAGGCATGGAAGATTAGAAGACAGGAAGTGAGAAAGCCAGGTAGCAAAGTGGTCAAAGAACTGGGAGGTTGGTTCCGGTGGGCGGTAGATGACTGCCACCCTGAGAGCCAGAGGAGAGAACAGGCGGATGCAGTGTGTCTCGAAGGAGGAGGAGAGGGATGGGGTGGAGGGAGATGCTGGTAGGTGCAGGTGGGAGAGAGCAGGATTCCGACCCCTCCACCATTTCTCTCACCCGGTCTGGGGGTATGGCTCAAGTGTAGACCGCCATGTGAGAGAGCAGCAACGGAGGCCGTGTCAGAGGGAGTTAGCCAGGTTTCAGTTAAAGCTAGGAGGTTGAA
Source organism: Leptobrachium leishanense (assembly GCA_009667805.1). Taxonomy (NCBI): domain Eukaryota; kingdom Metazoa; phylum Chordata; class Amphibia; order Anura; family Megophryidae; genus Leptobrachium; species Leptobrachium leishanense. The sequence goes on from CM019075.1 coordinate 904,345, forward strand.
GGAGTTTGAAAGGAAGAGGTCATGGACGGCTGTGAGTTTGTTGCACACAGACGAGCGTTCCAGAGGGCGCAGGAGAAAAAGAGGACAGGCGCTGAGGGATTATGGGAATGAGGTTGCTGGGCTTGCAGGGAGGTGATTTATGTGCGATGGAGATAGGATGAGATGGAAGTATTGGATGTGTTGTGGGGCCAGGGTTAGGAGATATGTCACCTGAATAGAGTAAGCAGGAGGGTGAGAAAGAGAAGGTGGGAATGGGATTTGTGGGAGTGGGAGTGATTGGCAGCACGAGAGTTAGAGGGAGACCATGTTCTGAGGAAACAAAGGAGCTCATGTGAGGCCATCATGTGGGACGAGAGGAGGGAGGGAGAGATGCAGATAGTGTAGGGGTCGGTCGGTGGTAGAGGGGCAGGATTCCATTTAAGGAGAAAGGGTAGTAGTAAAGAGCAGAAGCGTGAGAGAAAGCATGATATAGACGTGCGTTTACCCAGAGTAAAATTGGGCCTTGCAGTTCCTTCCTCCAGTCCCGCAACTCCAGGAATCAACTCTGCGCGTCCACTTAAGAATGCCACTTGGGGATGTCACAAGAGCCAAGGCTCAGTGGAGCTGGAGTGTGTGTGTGTGTGAACGCAGAGGTGTGTTACTATGGAATGTGTGGTGTGTGTGAATGCAGAGGTCTATTACTATGGAGTGTCTGTGTGTGTGAATGCAGAGGTGTATTACTATGGAGTGTCTGTGTGTGTGTATGCAGAGGTGTATTACTATGGTGTGTCTGTGTGTGTGAATGCAGAGGTGTATTACTATGGAGTGTCTGCGTGTGTGTGTGTGAATGAAGAGGTGTATTACTATGGAGTGTCTGCGTGCGTGTGTGTGAATGCAGAGGTATATTACTATGGAGTGTATGGTGTGTTGTGAATGCAGAGGTGTATTACTATGGTGTGTCTGTGTGTGTGAATGCAGAGGTGTATTACTATGGAGTGTATGTGTGTGTGTGAATGCAGAGGTGTATTACTATGGAGTGTCTGTGTGTGAATGCAGAGGAGTATTACTATGGAATGTCTGTGTGTGTGTGTGAATGCAGAGGTGTATTACTATGGTGTGTATGTGTGTGTGAATGCAGAGGTGTATTACTATGGAATGTCTGTGTGTGTAAATGCAGAGGTGTATTACTATGGTGTGTGTGTGTGTATGCAGAGGTGTATTACTATGGAATGTCTGTGTGTGTGTGAATGCAGAGGTGTATACTATGGAGTGTCTGTGTGTGTGAATGCAGAGTGTATTACTATGGAGTGTCTGTGTGTGTGAATGCAGAGGTGTATTACTATGGTGTGTCTGTGTGTGTGAATGCAGAGGTGTATTACTATGGAGTGTCTGTGTGTGTGAATGCAGAGGTGTATTACTATGGAGTGTCTGTGTGTGTGAATGCAGAGGTGTATTACTATGGAGTGTCTGTGTATGTTTTCTAGAGGTGTATTACTATGGTGTGTCTGTGTGTGTGAATGCAGAGGTGTATTACTATGGAGTGTCTGCGTGTGTGTGTGTGAATGCAGAGGTGTATTACTATGGAGTGTCTGCGTGTGTGTGTGTGAATGCAGAGGTTATACTATGGAGTGTATGTGTGTGTGTGTGAATGCAGAGGTGTATTACTATGGTGTGTCTGTGTGTGTGAATGCAGAGGTGTATTACTATGGAGTGTATGTGTGTGTGAATGCAGAGGTGTATTACTATGGAGTGTCTGCGTGTGTGTGTGTGAATGCAGAGGTGTATTACTATGGAGTGTCTGCGTGTGTGTGTGTGAATGCAGAGGTATATTACTATGGAGTGTATGTGTGTGTGTGAATGCAGAGGTGTATTACTATGGTGTGTCTGTGTGTGAATGCAGAGGTGTATTACTATGGAGTGTATGTGTGTGTGAATGCAGAGGTGTATTACTATGGAGTGTCTGTGTGTGTGAATGCAGAGGAGTATTACTATGGAATGTCTGTGTGTGTGTGAATGCAGAGGTGTATTACTATGGTGTGTATGTGTGTGTGAATGCAGAGGTGTATTACTATGGAATGTCTGTGTGTGTAAATGCAGAGGTGTATTACTATGGTGTGTGTGTGTGAATGCAGAGGTGTATTACTATGGAGTGTCTGTGTGTGTGAATGCAGAGGTGTATTACTATGGAGTGTCTGTGTGTGTGAATGCAGAGGTGTATTACTATGGTGTGTCTGTGTGTGAATGCAGAGGTGTATTACTATGGAGTGTCTGTGTGTGTGAATGCAGAGGTGTATTACTATGGAGTGTCTGTGTGTGTGAATGCAGAGGTGTATTACTATGGAGTGTCTGTGTGTGTGTGTATGCAGAGGTTTATTACTATGGAATGTCTGCGTGTGTGTGTGAATGCAAAGGTATATTACTATGGAGTGTATGTGTGTGTGAATGCAGAGGTGTATTACTATGGAGTGTCTGTGTGTGTGAATGCAGAGGTGTATTACTATGGTGTGTCTGTGTGTGAATGCAGAGGTTTATTACTATGGAGTGTATGTGGTGTGAATGCAGAGGTTTATTACTATGGAGTGCCTGTGTGTGTCTGTGTGTGTGAATGCAGAGGTATTACTATGGAGTGTCTGCGTGTGTGTATGCAGAGGTTTATTACTATGGTGTGTCTGTGTGTGTGAATGCAGAGGTGTATTACTATGGAGTGCCTGTGTGTGTGAATGCAGAGGTATTACTATGGAGTGTCTGCGTGTGTGTGTGTATGCAGAGGTTTATTACTATGGAGTGTATGTGTGTGTGAATGCAGAGGTGTATTACTATGGAGTGTCTGTGTGTGTGAATGCAGAGGTATTACTATGGAGTGTCTGTGTGTGTGTATGCAGAGGTTTATTACTATGGTGTGTATGTGTGTGTGAATGCAGAGGTTTATTACTATGGAGTGTATGTGTGTGTGAATGCAGAGGTTTATTACTATGGTGTGTCTGTGTGTGTGAATGCAGAGGTGTATTACTATGGAGTGTCTGTGTGTGTGAATGCAGAGGTTTATTACTATGGAGTGCCTGTGTGTGTCTGTGTGTGTGAATGCAGAGGTATTACTATGGAGTGTCTGCGTGTGTGTATGCAGAGGTTTATTACTATGGAGTGTATGTGTGTGTGAATGCAGAGGTGTATTACTATGGAGTGTCTGTGTGTGTGAATGCAGAGGTGTATTACTATGGTGTGTCTGTGTGTGAATGCAGAGGTTTATTACTATGGAGTGTATGTGTGTGAATGCAGAGGTTTATTACTATGGAGTGCCTGTGTGTGTCTGTGTGTGTGAATGCAGAGGTATTACTATGGAGTGTCTGCGTGTGTGTATGCAGAGGTTTATTACTATGGTGTGTCTGTGTGTGTGAATGCAGAGGTGTATTACTATGGAATGTCTGTGTGTGTGTATGCAGAGGTTTATTACTATGGAGTGTCTGCGTGTGTGAATGCAGAGGTGTATTACTATGGAGTGCCTGTGTGTGTGTGTGTGTGTGTGTGTGTGTATGCAGAGGTTTATTACTATGGAGTGTCTGTGTGTGTGAATGCAGAGGTGTATTACTATGGAGTGTGTGTGTGTGTGTGTGAATGCAGAGGTGTTACTATGGAGTGTATGTGTGTTTGTGTGTGTGTATGCAGAGGTGTATTACTATGGAGTGTATGCGTGTGTGTGTGTGTGTGTGTATGCAGAGGTGTATTACTATGGAGTGTATGCGTGTGTGTGTGTGTGTGTGTGTATGCAGAGGTGTATTACTATGGTGTGTCTGTGTGTGTGAATGCAGAGGTTTATTACTATGATGTGTCTGTGTGTGTGAATGCAGAGGTGTATTACTATGGTGTGTCTGTGTGTGTGAATGCAGAGGTGTATTACTATGGTGTGTCTGTGGTGTGTGAATGCAGAGGTGTATTACTATGGAGTGTATGTGTGTGTGAATGCGAGAGTTTATTACTATGGTGTGTCTGTGTGTGTGAATGCAGAGGTGTATTACTATGGTGTGTATGTGTGTGTGTGTGTGTGTGAATGCAGAGGTGTATTACTATGGAGTGTGTGTGTGTGAATGCAGAGGTTTATTACTATGGTGTGTCTGTGTGTGTGAATGCAGAGGTGTATTACTATGGTGTGTCTGTGTGTGTGAATGCAGAGGTGTATTACTATGGAGTGTATGTGTGTGTGTGTGAATGCAGAGGTGTATTACTATGGTGTGTCTGTGTGTGTGAATGCAGAGGTGTATTACTATGGAGTGTCTGTGTGTGTGGTGTATGCAGAGGTTTATTACTATGGTGTGTCTGTGTGTGTGTGAATGCAGAGGTGTATTACTATGGAGTGTCTGTGTGTGTGAATGCAGAGTTATATACTATGGAGTGTCTGTGTGTGTGAATGCAGAGGTGTATTACTATGGAGTGTCTGTGTGTGTGAATGCAGAGGTGTATTACTATGGAGTGTGTGTGTGTGAATGCAGAGGTTTATTACTATGGTGTGTCTGTGTGTGTGAATGCAGAGGTGTATTACTATGGAGTGTGTGTGTGAATGCAGAGGTATATTACTATGGAGTGTCTGTGTGTGTGTGTGTATGCAGAGGTTTATTACTATGGTGTGTCTGTGTGTGTGAATGCAGAGGTGTATTACTATGGAGTGTCTGTGTGTGTGAACGCAGAGGTATATTACTATGGAGTGTCTGTGTGTGTGAATGCAGAGGTATATTACTATGGAGTGTCTGTGTGTGTGAATGCAGAGGTGTATTACTATGGAATGTCTGTCTGTGTGTGTGTGAATGCAGAGGTGTTACTATGAAGTGTATGTGTGTTTGTGTGTGTGTATGCAGAGGTGTATTACTATGGAGTGTCTGCGTGTGTGTATGCAGAGGTGTATTACTATGGAGTGTCTGTGTGTGTGAATGCAGAGGTGTATTACTATGGTGTGTATGTGTGTGAATGCAGAGGTGTATTACTATGGTGTGTCTGTGTGTGAATGCAGAGGTGTATTACTATGGTGTGTCTGTGTGTGTGAATGCAGAGGTGTATTACTATGGAGTGTCTGCGTGTGTGTATGCAGAGGTGTATTACTATGGAGTGTCTGTGTGTGTGAATGCAGAGGTGTATTACTATGGTGTGTATGTGTGTGAATGCAGAGGTGTATTACTATGGTGTGTCTGTGTGTGAATGCAGAGTGTATTACTATGGTGTGTCTGTGTGTGTGTGAATGCAGAGGTGTATTACTATGGTGTGTCTGTGTGTGTGAATGCAGAGGTGTATTACTATGGTGTGTCTGTGTGTGAATGCAGAGGTGTATACTAATGGTGTGTCTGTGTGTGTGAATGCAGAGGTGTATTACTATGGTGTGTCTGTGTGTGTGAATGCAGAGGTGTATTACTATGGAGTGTCTGTGTGTGTGAATGCAGAGGTGTATTACTATGGTGTGTCTGTGTGTGTGAATGCAGAGGTGTATTACTATGGTGTGTCTGTGTGTGTGAATTGCAGAGGTGTATTACTATGGAGTGTATTGTGTGTGAATGCAGAGGTTTATTACTATGGTGTGTCTGTGTGTGTGTGAATGCAGAGGTGTATTACTATGGTGTGTCTGTGTGTGTGAATGCAGAGGTGTATTACTATGGTGTGTCTGTGTGTGTGAATGCAGAGGTGTATTACTATGGAGTGTCTGTGTGTGTGAATGCAGAGGTGTATTACTATGGTGTGTCTGTGTGTGTGAATGCAGAGGTTTATTACTATGGTGTGTCTGTGTGTGTGAATGCAGAGGTGTATTACTATGGTGTGTCTGTGTGTGAATGCAGAGGTGTATTACTATGGAATGTCTGTGTGTGTGTGTGAATGCAGAGGTGTTACTATGGTGTGTCTGTGTGTGTGAATGCAGAGGTGTATTACTATGGTGTGTCTGTGTGTGTGAATGCAGAGGTGTATTACTATGGAGTGTCTGTGTGTGTGAATGCAGAGGTGTATTACTATGGTGTGTCTGTGTGTGTGAATGCAGAGGTTTATTACTATGGTGTGTCTGTGTGTGTGAATGCAGAGGTGTATTACTATGGTGTGTCTGTGTGTGTGAATGCAGAGGTGTATTACTATGGAATGTCTGTGTGTGTGTGTGAATGCAGAGGTGTATTACTATGGTGTGTCTGTGTGTGTGAATGCAGAGGTGTATTACTATGGTGTGTCTGTGTGTGTGAATGCAGAGGTGTATTACTATGGAGTGTCTGTGTGTGTGAATGCAGAGGTGTATTACTATGGAATGTCTGTGTGTGTGAATGCAGAGGTGTTACTATGGAGTGTATGTGTGTTTGTGTGTGAATGCAGAGGTTTATTACTATGGAGTGCCTGTGTGTGTGTGTGTGTGTGTGTGTGTGTATGCAGAGGTGTATTACTATGGAGTGTCTGTGTCTGTGTGTGTGAATGCAGAGGTGTATTACTATGGTGTGTGTGTGAATGCAGAGGTGTATTACTATGGAGTGTCTGTGTGTGTGTGTGAATGCAGAGGTTTATTACTATGGAGTGTCTGTGTGTGTGTGTGTGAATGCAGAGGTTTATTAGTATGGAGTGTGTGTATGTGTGTGTGAATGCAGAGGTGTATTACTATGGAGTGTGTGTGTGTGTGTGTGTGTGTGTGTGTGTGTGTGTATGCAGAGGTTTATTACTATGGTGTGTCTGTGTGTGTGTGTGTGTATGCAGAGGTTTATTACTATGGTGTGTCTGTGTCTGTGTGTGTGAATGCAGAGGTGTATTAACATGGAGTGTCTGTGTGTGTGAATGCAGAGGTGTATTAACATGGAGTGTCTGTGTGTGTGAATGCAGAGGTGTATTACTATGAGTGTATGTGTGTTGGTCCCTTCACTCCATAATCTGTCTATATTGGGGTGATGTGAGGTGTCCCTGCGCCCCCTGCTCTGCTTGTATTGGGGTGCTGTGAGGTGTCCCTGTGCCCTGTCTGTATTGGGGTGCTGTGAAGTGTCCCTGTGCCCCGTGCTCTGTCTGTATTGGGGTGCTGTGGGGTGTCCCGTGCTCTGCCTGTATTGGGGTGGTTGTGGGGTGTCCCTGCCGCCCGTGCTCTTCTGTATCGGGATGTTGTGGGGTGTCCCTGCACTCCGTGCTCTGCCTGTATTGGGGTGTTGTAGGGCGTCCCGGTGCCCCGTGCTCTGCCTGTATTGGGGTGTCCCTGCGCCCCGTGCTCTTCCTGTATCGGGATGTTGTGGGGTGTCCCTGCACTCCGTGCTCTGCCTGTATTGGGGTGTTGTAGGGCGTCCCGGTGCCCCGTGCTCTGCCTGTATTGGGGTGTTGTGGGGTGTCCCTGCGCCCCGTGCTCTTCCTGTATCGGGATGTTGTGGGGTGTCCCTGCACCCCGTGCTCTGCCTGTATTGGGGTGTTTTAGGGCGTCCCGGTGCCCCGTGCTCTGCCTGTATTGGGGTGTTGTAGGGCGTCCCGGTGCCCCGTGCTCTGCCTGTATTGGAGTGTTGTAGGGTGACCCGGTGCCCCGTGCTCTGCCTGTATTGGGGTGTTGTAGGGCGTCCCGGTGCCCCGTGCTCTGCCTGTATTGGAGTGTTGTAGGGCGTCCCGGTGCCCCATGCTCTGCCTGTATTGGGGTGTTGTGGGGTGTCCCTGCACCCCGTGCTCTGCCTGTATTGGGGTGTTGTGGGGTGTCCCTGCGCCCCGTGCTCTGCCTGTAATGGGGTGTTGTAAGGCATCCCTGCACCCCGTGCTCTGCCTGTATTGGGGTGTTGTGGGGTGTCCCTGCACCCGTGCTCTGCCTGTAATGGGGTGTTGTAAGGCATCCCGGTGCCCCGTGCTCTGCCTGTATTGGGGTGTTGTACAGTGTCCCGGTGCCCCGTGCTCTGCCTGTATTGGGGTGTTGTAGGGCGTTCCGGTGCCCCGTGCTCTGCCTGTATTGGGGTGTTGTGGGGTGTCCCTGCACCCGTGCTCTGCCTGTAATGGGGTGTTGTAAGGCATCCCGGTGCCCCGTGCTCTGCCTGTATTGGGGTGTTGTACAGTGTCCCGGTGCCCCGTGCTCTGCCTGTATTGGGGTGTTGTAGGGCGTTCCGGTGCCCCGTGCTCTGCCTGTATTGGGGTGTTGTAGAGTGTCCCGGTGCCCCGTGCTCTGCCTGTATTGGGGTGTTGTAGGGCGACCCGTGCTCTGCCTGTATTGGGGTGTTGCAGAGTGTCCCGGTGCCCCGCGCTCTGTCTGTATTGGGGTGTTGTAGGGCGAACCGGTGCCCCGTGAATAAACCCGATCCGCGGCAGCGCAGTGCACAGCAGACGAGTGACCCAATTTGTCGGGTATCATCCTGTCCTCACACTCCGCGTCCTCTATGTGTGAATTCCATGACGTCAGCTGCCAGCGAGCGAGCTTTGCATGTTCTCTGCGATGTGATGAGCTGTGGTTAAAACTCTGCACTTCCTGCTCGATCACGAATAAAACAACCCCAACCCGAGACACAATGAGACCGCGCTCAGCGCCAGACTGTGCTACCCCGATGGAGCCCGGCTACCAGCAAGGTGGGTGAACTGCTTATACACACATATATATATATATACAGTGTGCAATCTAATGGAAGGCTCTGTGTATAGAACTGTGCCAAGAATATAACCCCCAACACCATTACACCACCACCACCACCAACCCGACCCGCTGATACAAGGCAGGATGGATCCATGCTTTCATGCCGATTACGCCAAATTCTGACCCATCTGAATGTCGCCGCTGAAATCAAGACTCATCAGAGCACACAACGTTTTCCCAATCTTCTATTGTCCAGTTTTGATGATTCTGTGTGAATTGAAGCCTCAGTTTCCTGTTCTTGGCTGACAGAAGCGGCACCCGGTGTGGTCTGCTGCTGCTGTAGCCCATCTGCTTCAAGGTTGGACATGTTGTGTGTTCAGAGATGGTGTATCTGCAGACCTTGGTTATTTTAGTTACTGTTGCCTTTATATCATCTCGATCCAGTCTGCTCATTCTCCTCTGACCTCTGACCACACTAGGCGTTTTCGTCCACACAGCTGCCGCTTGCTGGATATTGTCTCTTTTTCGGGTCATTCTCTGTAAACCCTAGAGATGTTGTGCGTGAAAATCCCAGGAGATCAGCAGTTTGTGAAACACTCAGACCAGCCCGTCTGGCACCAACAACCCATGCCACGTTCAAAGTCACTAAAACCTCCTCTCTTCCCCCATTCTGATGCTCGGATTGAACTTCAGGAAGTCGTCTTCACCGCGTCTAGATGCCGAAATGCATTGAGGCGCTGCCGTGTGATTGGCCGATTAGCAATTTGTGTTAACAAGCAATTGAACAGGTGTACCTAATAAAGTGGCCGGTGTTTGTGTTAGTGTGTATATACACAGCGTGCGATCTGAGTATACAGATATATACAGCGTGTAAGATGTCACAATTATTTTGGGGGGTCTCTCACACACCCTGTAATCACACCATTATCTTTCTTCCACAGAATTTCCAGCCGTCTCGTTCAGCACATTTAAAGCTCCGTCCATAGAGAGGGATGAGCCGCTCAGCCCCACGTCCAGGCAGCACGGCGAGTGCAGCAAGAAGGCCAGGCCTGAAGCCCAAGAGCTGACACTTCAGGTGCATGTGCTTTCCTCATATGCATTCTACTGAGGATATATACCACATGCTATACTACTGTGCCAGCCTGTGCCCGCTGGATCTATGTATACACACACCCACTGTACGTCACGTCCTATGTGACATGCGTAACTTTGAACTTGGGGTACATGGGTCTAGAGATGTGTTTGGGAGGTGTAGGCCTCGTGTTCTCTATTATTTCCCTGCCCTCTCTTGTGTTGACGTCACCCTGTGCCTGTGAGGGTGTAATCTGTGTTACAGTTGTGTTCAAAATGATTCAACCCCCAATGCTGTAAAGGGTTTTAGGGAATTTAGTGACATTTGTAATTGTATTCAGAATGAAATCCTACAAGGACTTTTTAAAGAACCATATGCAACTAAAATGACATCAATTGGTTTTGTAATACAGTAGTAAATGTTTCTTTTGTGAATTCTTCATTGACACAATTATTCAACCACTTAAAGACTACCACTCTGAAGAACAGAGGTTCATTCAAGTGTTTTCAATCAGGTATTGAAAACACCTGTGGATGTCACGGAGCAGCAATAAAGCATAATAAGCACCAATTAGGCAGCTTTAAAATGACTGTGATACTCAGCTCCTTCTAGACATTTACTGGTGTGGTTACAAACATGGTGAAGTCAAGAGAATGGTCCAGGAAGACAAGAGAAGAGGTGATTACTCTTCACAGGAAGGGCAATGGCTATAAGAAGATTGCAAAGATGTTAAACATACCAAGAGAGACCATAGGAAGCATCATTCGCAAATTCAAGGCAAAGGGCACTGTTGAAACGCTACCTGGTCGTGGCAGAAAGAAGATGCTGACTTCGACTGCTGTGCGCTACCTGAAGCGTAGAGTGGAGAAAAGTCCCCGTGTGACTGCTGAGGAACTGAGAAAAGATTTGTCAGATGTGGGTACTGAAGTTTCAGCTCAGACAATACGGCGCACACTGCGTAATGAAGGCCTCCATGCCAGAACTCCCAGGCGCACCCCTTGCTGTCTCCAAAGAATAAGAAGAGTCGACTGCAGTATGCCAAAAGTCATGTGGACAAACCACAGAAGTTTTGGGATAGTGTTCTGTGGACTGATGAAACAAAATTAGAACTTTTTGGGCCCATGGATCAACGCTATGTTTGGAGGAGGAAGAACAAGGCCTATGAAGAAAAGAACACCTTGCCTACTGTGAAGCATGGCGGGGGTCAATCATGCTTTGGGGCTGTTTTGCTTCTGCAGGTACAGGGAAGCTTCAGCGTGTGCAAGGTACCATGAATTCTCTTCAGTACCAGGAGATATTGGATGACAATGTGATGCAGTCCGTCACAAACCTGAGGCTTGGGAGACGTTGGACCTTTCAACAGGACAATGATCCCAAGCATACCTCCAAGTCCACTAGAGCATGGTTGCAGATTAAAGGCTGGAACATTTTGGAGTGGCCATCGCAGTCACCTGACTTAAATCCGATTGAGAACCTCTGGTGGGACTTAAAGAAAGCAGTTGCAGTGCGCAAGCCTAAGAATGTGACTGAACTGGAGGCTTTTGCCCATGACGAATGGGCGAAGATACCCGTAGATGGCTGCAAGACACTTGTGTCAAGCTATGCTTCACGTTTAAAAGCTGTTATAACTGTAAAAGGATGTTGTACTAAGTACTAAGATTGAATGTCACTTGGGGGTTGAATAAAACTGATAATGATGTGAGCACAGAAAAGACATTTGTGGTTATTTCATTATAAATGTTATGTTATATTTGTCTGACCTACACGTGCCTCTTTGATTTAATTGTAAGCAAGATGACTGAATGATCAAAATCAATGTCAAACTGGCCAAAACACTCAATTTCAGTGGGGGTTGAATAATTTTGAACACAACTGTATGTATGAATAATGTTACGGTGTATCTGATAGGTTTACTTTGTGCATCACCTTAGGGTTTTATTCACAGAGCAACAAAATGTCGCCGTCATTTTGGTGCGCTCTCGTTCTCTGCACTTCAAGGAATCAACGTTCCCCACCCTGTGGTGAATTCAACATTCACCGCAGGGTCCCCGGAGTACAGACAAAACCCACTGCAAACCTGCCGAACACCCGCCGGAACTGCCGCAAAAAACATGCCAAACATGTCAGAAAAGGCCGCCGATCAGACGGCGGAAAAAGCTGACAAACGGGGTAAAAACATTTTTTTTAAAAAAAAAACAGTATGCTTGAAAGTGTCAAAATTGAAACACTGCAAAAAAACTACTGAATGAAAATGTCTGAAAGTAACATATAAAGATCCTATGAATGATAATAAAAAGATCTGTTACAAAAAAACAAAAAATGATATTAAAAAAATTACGGGGAAAAAAACTGACGACAAAATCCCAATAAAATTATTATTATTCTTTATTTATAAAGCGCCAGCATATTCCGCAGCGCTGTACAATAAGCACAGTATAGACAGGGTTACAATACATTGAACAACATTTGACAAACAGTACAGGAGGAGATGAGGCCCTATTCCCGTAGGAACTCACAATCTGGGAGGGTTGGGGTTGGAAACAGGAGGAGAGGACTGTAAGGTGAGAGTGATTGATGGTTGCGTCAGTGAGTTGGGGGGTCGGCTTCCCTAAATAGGAACGTTTTCAGGGAGCGTTTGAAGGAAGAGAAGTTAGGGGAAAGTCTGACAGTACGAGGGAGAGCGTTCCAGAGAGTGGGGGCTGCGCGTGAGAAATCCTGCAGTCTATCATGGGAAGAGGTGATGCGGGGAGAAGCTAGGCGCAGGTCACTGTTTGACCTTAGGGAGCGGGCTGGGGTGTATTTGGTGATTAGTGAGGACAGGTAGTGGGGAGCTGAGTTAGTGAGGGTTTTGTAGATAAGGATTTTGAACTTAATTCTGCAGTGGATGGGGAGCCAGTGAAGGGACTCGCAGAGGGGAGCGGCAGAGACAGAGCGGTGGGTGAGGTGAATTAGCCTGGCGGAGGCGTTCAGGATGGATTGTAGGGGGAGAGGCGGGACAGAGATAAGAGATTATTGCAATAGTCGAGTCGGGAGATTACCAGGGTGTGTATGAGTTGTTTTGTGGTGACAGCGGTAAGAAATGGCCGAATTCTGGAAATATTACGCAGTTGGTCTCGGCAGGAGGAGGAAAGAGACTTGATGTGGGGGATGAAGGAAAGAGCAGAGTCCAGTGTAACTCCAAGGCAGCGAACTTGGTATGATGGGGAAATGGTGATACCCTCCACCGTGATAGAGAAGTCAGGAGGTGGGGAGGCATTGGAGGGAGGAATAAGTAGGAGCTCAGTCTTTGACATGTTGATCTTTAGGTGGTGGGAGGCCATCCAGGAGGAGATGCCAGATAAACAGTCACTGACTTTTGAAAGGACAGGGGGAGAGAGATCAGGGGTAGAGAGGTAGATCTGAGTGTCATCAGCGTAGAGGTGGTAATTAAAGCCAAAGCTGTTGATGATTTTGCCCAGGGAGGAGGTGTAGATGGAAAAGAGCAGAGGACCAAAGACAGAGCCTTGAGGTACACCAACAGATAGAGGCAATGAGGAGGAGGAGTTACCAGCAAAGGACACACAGAAGGACCTGTTGGATAAATAGGAGTCGACCCAAGCGAGTGCAGTGTCACCGAGACCCAGAGAGTTGAGGGTCTGTAGAAGGAGGGGGTGGTCAACAGTGTCAAAAGCAGCCGAGGTGTCAAGCAGGATGAGAATAGAATAGTGGCTGTGTTTTTTAGCAGTTAGGAGGTCGTTGGTGACTTTGGTGAGGGCAGTTTCAGTTGAGTGTAGGGGACGGAAGCCAGATTGCAGGGAGTCAAGTAGGGAATTGGAGGACAGGAAGAGGGAGAGGTGGTTGAAGACTAGTTTTTCTAAGAGCTTTGATGTGAAGGGAAGCAGGGATACAGGGCGGTAGTTGGATGGAGAGTTGGGATCTAGGGATGGTTTCTTTAGTAAAGGGGTAACTAGCGCGTGTTTGAAGGTGGATGGAAAGGAGCCAGTGGAGAGAGATAGGTTGAAGATGTGTGTGAGAGCAGGGGTGAGGGAGGAGGAGAGGGGAGGAATTAGATGTGAGGGAATGGGGTCGAGCGGGCACGTGGTGAGATGTGAGGAGGACAATAAGGAATTGACTTCCTCCTCAGTGGCTGGGAGGAAGCGGCAGAGGGTGGCAGAGGGGACCTGTGGGAGTGGAGGTGGCAGATAACTATCTTGTGTTGGGATGTTGCTTCTGATAGTTAGAGTTTTACTGAGGAAGTAGTCTGCCAGGTCTTGAGTGCTGAAGGCAGCTGTGGGGGGAGGTGCAGGTGGGTAGAGGAGAGTGTTGAAGGTGGACCAGAGCCGTTTAGGGTTGGAGGACAGCGTAGATATAAGAGATGAGAAGAAGGATTGTTTGGCCAAGTGGAGGGCAGAGGTGTATGACCGGAGAATAAACTTGAAGTGAACAAAATCAGCTTCAGAGCGGGATTTCCTCCAGGCACGCTCTGCGGTGCGGGAGCATCTTTGCAGGTAGCGAGTCTGGAGGGTGTGCCAGGGCTGAAGCTGGCGGCGTGGGGCCTTACAGAGTCGAAGAGGAGCAAGAGTGTCTAGAGCAGAGATAAGCGTAGTGTTGTAGTGATTAGTGGCAGCATCAGGGCAGGTGAAGGATGAGGTGTGAGGGAGGTGGTGAAGTAGGTTGGAGAATTGATGGGGGTTCACAGCATGTAGATTTCTGCGAGTGTGTGTGCGGGGTGGGGAGCAGGGTGTTTAGGAAGTCCAGATAGGTTGAAAGAGAGAAGGTGGTGGTCAGAGATGGGGAAAGGGCGACATTTGAACTCAGAAATGGAGCAGAGGTTGGAGAAGACAAGGTCAATAGCGTGACCATCGCGGTGGGTAGGGAGGAGGGAGGATTGTGTGAGTCCAAGGGAGGACGTGAGTGAAAGAAGTTTGGAGGCAGCAGGGGCGGAAGGATCGTCAATGGGAATGTTGAAGTCCCCGAGAATTAGGCATGGAAGATTAGAAGAAGGGAAGTGAGAAAGCCAGGTAGCAAAGTGGTCAAAGAACTGGGAGGTTGGTCCCGGTGGGCGGTAGATGACTGACACCCTGAGCAGAGGAGAGAACAGGCGGATGCAGTGTGTCTCGAAGGAGGAGAAGGAGAGGGATGGGGGTGGAGGCAGATGCTGGTAGGTGCTGGTGGGAGAGAGCAGGATTCCGACCCCTCCACCATTTCTCTCACCCGGTCTGGGGGTATGGCTCAAGTGTAGACCGCCATGTGAGAGCAGCAACGGAGGCCGTGTCAGAGGGAGTTAGCCAGGTTTCAGTTAAAGCTAGGAGGTTGAAGGAGTTTGAAAGGAAGAGGTCATGGACGGCTGTGAGTTTGTTGCACACAGAGCGAGCGTTCCAGAGGGCGCAGGAGAAAGAGGACAGGCGCTGAGGGATTATGGGAATGAGGTTGCTGGGCTTGCAGGGAGGTGATTTATGTGCGATGGAGATAGGATGAGAGGGAAGTATTGGATGTGTTGTGGGGTCAGGGTTAGGGGATATGTCACCTGAATAGAGTAACAGCAGGAGGGTGAGAAAGAGAAGGTGGGAATGGGATGAGTGGGAGTGATTGGCAGCACGAGAGTTAGAGGGAGACCATGTTCTGAGGAAACAAAGGAGCTCATGCGAGGCCATCATGTGGGACGAGAGGAGGGAGGGAGAGATGCAGATAGTGTAGGGGTCGGTGGTAGAGGGGCAGGAGTTCCATTTAAGGAGAAAGGTAGAAGTGAAGAGTAGAAGCGTGAGAGAAAGCATGATATAGATGATATAGATGTGCCTAAAACATCCTAAAAAATCTATAAATAAAGAGACTTTTTGCTGCAGATTAAAATAATAAACAGTTTATTAGATATTGGATTAAAACGGGAATATTTTTAACATTGAAACCTATGGGATTCGCCTGAATAAACCTGTCGAATGAAACCACTGAACATCAGGGCAATTCACTGACATTTCTATGCTGTTCAACGTGAATAGATTAACAATAAAACCAGTAATATAGAGTAAATCCCCCACAAGAAATGCAAAGGCATATCACAACCTACACGGATTAAATCAAGTAGGACAGAACTTCAAAATATTCGTAATAAAAATGGTTTACATTCGATATCCACAAACTAATAAATGTACCAGTGGTCGGCTTGATGGAGAATATAGGACAGGCCAAGGAATTCTTGCCACCTTTATCTTATCCTGTACCTCGGAATAAAAGAGACCAATAGTCGTGTAGACAGCCAATCCAATAAAACATATAAAATCATTTATTGTGCGTACATGAAAGCATCATGTCGTATGGGAACGCCCCGTCTCGCCCTGATCCACATAGACTCCTATAGCTATCTCCTGGGGAAGTCTTTTTAGAGACGAAACCCTTTGAGCGGTGGCGGGGTTGGCGAGGTACTGTTTGTGTCTATGTGATCAGGGCGAGACGGGACGTTCCCATACGACGTGATGCTTTCATGTACGCACAATAAATGATTTTAGATGTTTTATTGGATTGGCTGTCTACACGACTATTGGTCTCTTTTATTCCGAGGTACAGTTGCAAGAAAAAGTATGTGAACCCTTTGGGATTACGTGGAGTTTTGCATGAATTGGTCATAAAATGTGCTCTAAGTCACAACAACCCAACCCTCCCAGATTGTGACTTCCTACGGGAATAGGGGCCTCATCTCCTCCTGTACTGTTTGTTAAATGTTGTTCAATGTATTGTAACCCTGTCTATACTGTGCTTATTGTACAGCGCTGCAGAATATGCTGGCGCTTTATAAATAAAGAATAATAATAATAATAATAATGTGAAAAACACAGTCTGCTTAAAATAATACAACACAAACATTATATGTTTTCATGTTTTTTTTGAACAGAACATGTAAACATTCACAGTGCAGGGTGGAAAAAGTATGTGAACCTTTGGACTTAATAACTGGTTGACCCTCCTTTGGCAGCAATAACCTCAACCAAACGTTTCCTATAGTTGCAGATCAGACCTGCACAACGATCTGGAGTAATTTTGGACCACTCCTCTTCACAAAACTGTTTCAGTGTAGCAATATTCTTGGGATGTCTGGTGTGAATCGCTCTCTTAAGGTCATGCCACAGCATTTCAATCGGGTTGAGGTCAGGACTCGGACTGGGCCACTCCAGAAGGCGTATTTTGTTTTGTTGAAGCCATTATTTTGTTGAATTACTTGTATGCTTTGGGTCATTGTCCTGTTGTATCACCCATCCTCTGCGGAGCTTCAGTTGGCGGACAGATGGTCTTACGTTTTCCTGCAAAATGTCTTGATAAACTCTGGAATTCATTTTTCCATCAATGACAACAATCTGTCCAGGCCCCGAGGCAGCAAAGCAGCCCCAAACCATGATGCTCCCTCCGCCATGTTTTACAGTGGGGGATGAGGTTTTGATGTTGGTGTGCTGTGCCTTTTTTTCTCCACACATAGTGTTGTGTGTTTTTTCCAAACAACTCAATTTTGGTTTCATCTGTCCACAGAATATTTTGCCAGTAGTGCTGTGGAACATCCAGGTGCTCTTTTGCAAACTTCAAACGTGCTGCAATATTCTTTTTGGACAGCAATGGCTTCCTCCGTGGTGTCCTCCCATGTACTCCATTCTTGTTTAATGTTTTCCTTATTGTACATGTGTCAACAAAAATGTTAGCATGTGCCAGAGATTTCTGTAAGTCTTTAGCTGACACTCTAGGATTCTTCTTTACCTCATTAAGCATTCTGCGCTGTGCTCTTGCAGTCATCTTTACAGGACGACCACGCCTAGGGAGAGTAGCAACAGTGCTGAACTTTCTCCATTTGTAGACCGTCTGTCTTACCGTGGACACATGAACATCAAGGCTTTTGGAGATACTTTTGTAACCCTTTCCAGCTTCAAGCAAGTCAACAATTCTTGATCGTAGGTCTTCTGAGAGCTCTTTTCTGCGAGGCATGGTTCACATCAGGCAGTGCTTCTTGAAACGAGTAAACCCAAAACTGGTGTGTGTTTTTAAAGGGCAGGACATCTTTCAGCAACACATCCAATAATATCACACTGATTGGACTCAAGGTTGGCTCACTCCTGGCTCCAATTAGCTCTTGGAGAAGTCATTAGGCTAGGGGTTCACATACTTTTTCCACCCTGCACTGTGAATGTTTACATGTTCTGTTCAATAAACACATATAATGTTTGTGTTGTATTATTTTAAGCAGACTGTGTTTTTCAAATTGTTGTGACTTAGATGAAGATCAGAGCACATTTTATGACCAATTCATGCAAAACTCCACGTAATCCCAAAGGGTTCACATACTTTTTCTTGCCACTGTATATGATAAGCTAAAGGTGGCAAGAATTCCTTGGCATGTCCTATATTCTCCATCAAGCCTACCACTGGTACAATTGGACTGGTGGATTTATTAGTTTGTGGACATCAAATGTAAACCAATTTTATTACGAATATTTTGAAGTTCTGGCCTACTTGATTTAATCCATGTAGCTTGTCATATGCCTTTGCATTTCATGTGGGGGAATTAATCTGTTCAATAAAACCAGTAATATAGAGTAACTATTGCTTCTCTATGGGGGATTTCTCTGCCCCCGAACAAACACCATATTTCAATGCCCTCGAACAGACACCGTACTTAATGGCAGTTCGCCAAAATCTGGCAAACTGCCTGCTCTCTGAATAGCCGAATGGCCCAGAAAGGTCACCTCACAGGGGAAACTCACTGTTCAGTGACATTTCGGGGTCAGATCAGCTCTCTCTGAATGAGCCCTATAGTCTTTTCCAGCTCCCCCTATCTGGAATGTGTTTGTATCTGTTAAATGTTTGAATGGATGTTGTTCTGTCTTGTTTGCTAAATGTTGAGCAATACTAATCCCATTCTCTGTCCCTGGTCTGATTATGCACCAGACTCTGATGCAGAGCAGAAACTTCAGAGCCACAAGAGCAGTATTCTGTGGGAGGAGTTATGATGAAGTGCAGTAGCAGCCAGGGTGTTATTTTCCATTGGCTGTGGGGCTCCGCCTGGCACTGTATATAGATATATATTTTTCGTTAAAGGCTCCATTAAATTCTGTGTTCAAAACCTCCAGATCTGCGTGCTGCCTCATTTCTGGGGAATGCTACCACCGCTCTTTCAGTTTACCCATCCTTAAGATTGGGCTACGGGCTCGAGAAAGGAATGAAAGACTGCTGGTGGGGGAGAATGGGGGTACGGCGAGGAAGCAGCATTAACAGATGTGAAGCTTAAGGACAGGAGCACACAAAGAGCCTTGCTAGCATCCCCCAGAAAGAAGACAATGCAGTAGATCTGGGAGCTTTTGAGGAGCAACACCTGCACACCTTTATTGGGTTGAATAAATATAGTCCCAGGAGAGACGGGAGACCAATGAGAAATTACACCCTGGCTCCCCCCCCACCTCCTCAAGTGAACCACACATGTCAAGACATGAAACGATAGGTTGTCACGTAATCACAGCCTGAGCATCAGACTGTCTGAATACATTAGATACCAGAGGAGAAATTACATAAGTAGACCTGGTACGGACATGGGGATAAACATTGCTCAACATTTCTAGACAATCACAGTCATTAACAGTAACCAGGATTACAATCTAAAACAGCAAATAATGGGGCAGTGTTTGCTTGACAAGGCAGATCAACAAAAGACCATTCTAACATACAACAGAACATAACACATTCCTGAGAGGGGATGCTGGAAAAGGCTAAAAAACCCATGACCGGCAATCCTATCAGCAGATAACAACAGATACACAGACAGCAACATTATTCATACATAACACAGTTTACAGAAACACCCGGCAACACTCACAGGCACAGGATGACTTCAACATGAGAGAGAGCGGAGGGGATATAATACAGAACATGAGGCCTGCACCTCCCAAACACATCTCTAGACCCATATACCCCAAGTTCAAAGTGAGGCACGTCACAACCGCATCATAAATTACTGTGCCAGCCTGTGCCCACTAGATCTATGTATACAAGCCTGCTATAACCACATCTTCTATTATATGTATGTGCCAAGGTGCACCCATAGCATTTGTGCTTTGAAAACATGTTCAATTGAGTATTGCTAATCAAGCCCTGATAAAGGGAGTTGTCCTAGTTATTACTCCAGATTTATGAGGAATTTACAGGGTGGTTTATAAAGCAGGATTTATTTTCAACATTGATAATAATTGTGATAACGCTCATTAACAGGTTTGATTAGCAATTCTGCGTTATACATGTGGGTTTAGAGCTTTACCTGGATCATTTTGGAATGATAAACTGAAAGTGAGAAAATAACCGAGAAGCAGGGGGAGGGGGCAGTGAGACAAAGTGATGGGTAGGTATGGGGCACAGGCAGTCACAGAGGTAGATAATGAGGGGATAGTGAGGCAAACTACTGGTCATGCAAAGGGTGCAAAGAGACATAGATACAGTTGTGTTCAAAATTATTCAACCCCCAGTGAAATTGAGTGTTTTGGCCAGTTTGACATTGATTTTGATCATTCAGTCATCTTGCTTACAATTAAATCAAAGAGGCACGTGTAGGTCAGACAAATATAACATAACATTTATAATGAAATAAGCACAAATGTCTTTTCTGTGCTCACATCATTATCAGTTTTATTCAACCCCCAAGTGACATTCAATCTTAGTACTTAGTACAACATCCTTTTACAGTTATAACAGCTTTTAAACGTGAAGCATAGCTTGACACAAGTGTCTTGCAGCCATCTACGGGTATCTTCGCTCATTCGTCATGGGCAAAAGCCTCCAGTTCAGTCACATTCTTAGGCTTGCGCACTGCAACTGCTTTCTTTAAATCCCACCAGAGGTTCTCAATGGGATTTAAGTCAGGTGACTGCGATGGCCACTCCAAAATGTTCCAGCCTTTAATCTGCAACCATGCTCTAGTGGACTTGGAGGTATGCTTGGGATCATTGTCCTGTTGAAAGGTCCAACGTCTCCCAAGCCTCAGCTTTGTTACGGACTGCATCACATTGTCATCCAATATCTCCTGGTACTGAAGAGAATTCATGGTACCTTGCACACGCTGAAGCTTCCCTGTACCTGCAGAAGCAAAACAGCCCCAAAGCATGATTGACCCCCCGCCATGCTTCACAGTAGGCAAGGTGTTCTTTTCTTCATAGGCCTTGTTCTTCCTCCTCCAAACATAGTGTTGATCCATGGGCCTAAACAGTTCTAATTTTGTTTCATCAGTCCACAGAACACTATCCCAAAACTTCTGTGGTTTGTCCACATGACTTTTGGCATACTGCAGTCGACTTTTCTTATTCTTTGGAGACAGCAAGGGGGTGCGCCTGGGAGTTCTGGCATGGAGGCCTTCATTACGCAGTGTGCGCCATATTGTCTGAGCTGAAACTTCAGTACCCACATCTGACAAATCTTTTCTCAGTTCCTCAGCAGTCACACGGGGACTTTACTCCACTCTACGCTTCAGGTAGCGCACAGCAGTCGAAGTCAGCATCTTCTTTCTGCCACGACCAGGTAGCGTTTCAACAGTGCCCTTTGCCTTGAATTTGGGAATGATGCTTCCTATGGTCTCTCTTGGTATGTTTAACATCTTTGCAATCTTCTTATAGCCATTGCCCTTCCTGTGAAGAGTAATCACCTCTTCTCTTGTCTTCCTGGACCATTCTCTTGACTTCACCATGTTTGTAACCACACCAGTAAATGTCTAGAAGGAGCTGAGTATCACAGTCATTTTAAAGCTGCCTAATTGGTGCTTATTATGCTTTATTGCTGCTCCGTGACATCCACAGGTGTTTTCAATACCTGATTGAAAACACTTGAATGAACCTCTGTTCTTCAGAGTGGTAGTCTTTAAGGGGTTGAATAATTGTGTCAATGAAGAATTCACAAAAGAAACATTTACTACTGTATTACAAAACCAATTGATGTCATTTTAGTTGCATATGGTTCTTTAAAAAGTCCTTGTAGGATTTTATTCTGAATACAATTACAAATGTCACTAAATTCCCTAAAACCCTTTACAGCATTGGGGGTTGAATAATTTTGAACACAACTGTAAATAGGTAATTTAAAAAAGTTAAGACTTTCCATTTTTTATTTTCACTTTTTTTATTTTTTGGAGCAAGCACTAGGAATGCAGCAACCACGGTTGGGGATGGAAATCACACCAGTGAAGTTAGGCACTAAGGAGTCATAGCTAAACTTGTACAATAAATGGGGGGGATGCGCAGTTCCTGAGGGAGGGATTAGAGTCTGGATTCCGAAGCCCTTTTCAGGACGGGGGGGGGGTGAAGAACTTGAGGTCCGCTAGTAAATACCCAGACGTCGTAAATACTAAATTGGAGAAGGAAGTGTGAGTGCGGCGAATGGCAGGGCCATTTGCAGAGGCCCGCCTTGAAGGGTCTCCGAATTTGACCTTTAGGGGTTGTCCCGAAACAGACACCAGAAACCTTTAGGCTGATCCATCATCCATCGTCGTACCCAAAAGGGGCCTCAGTGGACGATGTCATTTCTCCTGACCTGTCCTCAGTTATATATACCTCGTTTGATTCTGCTATCTGGGTTGTACAGATGGCGGGCGCAGATGCACGAATGGCAAAGGTCGATATTGAATCGGCCTTTCGACTTCTATTGATTTACCTGGACTGTCACCATCTGTGACAGATCTCTGTACCCCAACAGGGTCACTTCTGCCAATGCCGCTTCCTCGCAGGACCCCCCATGTTCTGACCCAGCCAGACTCCCGTGCCTTCCTCCAGTCCTTAGACGACGCTTAAGGACCGGGACACATAAAGCCTGCTAGCATCCCCAAGAAATAAGGTGACGCTGTAGATCTGTGGTCTTTCAGGGTTAGAATGAATTGCTTTAATAAGAGGCATATTTACACAGTCAAACATAGGTCATTTACATACACAAAATCACAACATCTACTAGTGGGACCTAATTATACTGACACATAATTGCACAAACATTGGCTTCTTGGAATGATAAATCTAATTCCATTAGGTCAGTACAGTAAACATTACTTAACATTTCAAACAAGGCTGGACAAACAGAAAACTAATTACATTACCTACAGAGAGCAGATTACAAACTATTCAGATAGAAACAGATAACAGGTAAACAAAGACTAGACAATGCATTCTTACATAATCACAGATCACACATTCTGCACCCAAGAGGGCAATGGAAATAATAACGAAAGTAAGACCTGCACCCCAAACCCATCTCCATGCCCACACACCCCAAGTCTAAAGTGACGCATGTCACACCATCTGATAGGCTGCCATTTTGAGGGGGCTTTTTATGTTGATCTATGTATTCCAATGGGTTGTGCTATTTCTTGTGCGTTTTTTTGAGCTGTTCAGCACATTCCTGGAATGGATTGTGAAGAGGGTGGCCGGCTCACGAAGGCTAGTCCATTATTGCAATGATTTCCTGTGTGTGTGGGGGTACAGAGGAGTGTTGTTACTTGCTGCGGTCCTCCCAATGGATGGCACAAGCGTTTGGGGTTCCGTTGGCAGTAGATAAGACTGTGGGTCCGGATACGATCACGGTCATCCTTGGCATCAATCTGTGGCAAGGGAATGTTGACTACCAGCAACCAAAGTGGTGGAGGCCCTGCAAGACGTGGAAAGGACACTAGGGTCTAAGAAGTTGCGGCTTAGGGAGCTACAGTCCCTCATGGGTCGCCTCAAATTTGCATGCAGGATTATCAGGATGGGCAGGGTCTTTTTGAAGGGGCTAGCTCCGGCGACAGCTGGAGTGAAGGAGGGGCATCACTTTGTGCGGATCGCCAAGGCCATGAAGGAAGACCTGTGAGTTTGGCAGTCTTTTTTGGCAGGGTTTAACGAGAAGGCTTGTTTTCAGACGGTGGAAATTTTGGCAGAGGAAGAAGAGCTCTTTACTGATGCTTCGGAGGCAGTGGGGTTTCGAGTTTACTTTGGGGATCAATTATGCGCATCACGATGGCCAGAAAAATTAGAGGGCATGCCGCTGCTGAGGAATTTGGCTTTCTTAGAATTTTGTCCCTTATTAGTTGCCTTGGAATTGTGGGGGGACTGGCAAAGGGGTCGGGGGTTCTGTTCTGGTCGGACAATACAGCAGTGGTTTCGGCAGTGAACTCCTCGACCTCTAAGTCCCCCCTGTGGTATTGTTATTGAAGCATTTTTGCACTGCACAGCCTGGAATTCAATATTTTTTGCAGGGTGAGGCACATCCCTGGCCATCTGAACACAGTGGCTGATTTTGTCACCATTGCAGTGGGACGGGTTTTGCGCCTTGGTGCCCGGAGCGGACCTGGTGGTGCAGGATTGTTCGTCGTCCCTGTGGAACATCGGGACAGAGTTTGGCTACTGGGCAAGGGAGTCACTGGCGCCGTCGACCTGGGCGTCATATTCAGGGGTGTGGGCAGAATGGGAACAATGGAAGGAATGGGGGGCAGGAGCGGAAGGGGATTCTCTAGCACAGTAGTGCGCAAACAAGTTTGCAGATGGGGTATCGGCAGGGGTCGTTCAGCAGGCCTTGTCTGCGCTGTTCTTTTTCTTTAAGTTGAGCGTGTTGTCAGACTGACCAGGCTGGAGCAGGGAAGAGGATTTCCTTTTTCTGGGCACAAGATGAAGCTATTTGCCCGGTGGAGAACGTACAGGATTTTTGAGGTTGCGCTACACCTCCGGCCGTGTCTTTTTGTGCCATTGTGACAGTTCGGCTTTATCACTATATCATTTTATAGCTATCTTTAAAAGGGGCCTGTGAGGAATCTACCGTCACTGGGGCATCTGGAGGGGGCTGTGCGCTAGCCTCCTGCCCAGCGACTTTGGCCCGTGAAAGAGACTATTGGGGAACTGGTGGACCTTTTAAATATATTTGGTTTTTCACGGATTTAAACATCCCCAGCAAACTAAAGATTTCTGATGTCTGTGTGTTATTCCCTCGTATATTTATTGTATAGTTTCTCGTTGTGTATATTCCCTCAATTATCCAACCTCTCTCTGTATAGTGTGTCCTCTGTATTAGTACCTGCTCTCTATTATGTGCCCTGTCTGGGCACAGAGATCTGCTACACCCCAGCCCGCTCCCTAAGGTCAAACAGTGACCTGCGCCTAGCTTCTCCCCGCATCACCTCTTCCCATGATAGACTGCAGGATTTCTCACGCGCAGCCCCCACTCTCTGGAACGCTCTCCCTCGTACTGTCAGACTTTCCCCTAACTTCTCTTCCTTCAAACGCTCCCTGAAAACATTCCTATTTAGGGAAGCCTACCACCCAACTCACTGACGCAACCATCAATCACTCTCACCTTACAGTCCTCTCCTCCTGTTTCCAACCCCAACCCTCCCAGATTGTGAGTTCCTACGGGAATAGGGCCCTCATCTCCTCCTGTACTGTTTGTCAAATGTTGTTCAATGTATTGTAACCCTGTCTATACTGTGCTTATTGTACAGCGCTGCGGAATATGCTGGCGCTTTATAAATAAAGAATAATAATAATAATAATACAGGGCCTGGTCGCGTTGGGTAGGGAGTCAAAGGTGTTTGGCTCGCATTCGTTCTGGATAGAGCAGCCTCGCGACTAGGACTGGGGGAAAGGGCCCTACGTAGGCTAGGCCAATGGGACTCTAGGTGTTATCAAAAAAACGTGTCGCCAAAATTGCTGTTGAGTCGAGAACAAATTATTTGTTACTGGAAAAGGGGGAGGAGAACCGGGGGAGACTACAAAAAAAAATATGTTTAGGGGAAACTCTGTCAATGGGGCATGCATGATACTAGCAAGCGAAGGAGCTCACTTGATAGGGAGTGACCAGAGCCCGAGGTACTGAAGGTGGTTACAGGTTTGAAGGAAGGAGACTAATGCTTTTGTATTTGCAGGACATTCCCACGTAGTGTG
Organism: Leptobrachium leishanense; assembly: GCA_009667805.1. NCBI lineage: Eukaryota > Metazoa > Chordata > Amphibia > Anura > Megophryidae > Leptobrachium > Leptobrachium leishanense. Next base: position 929,801 of record CM019075.1, read on the forward strand.
GATCATCGGCCACTCTTCCGTCTATTGGGCGGAAAGACATGCCATCCTGAGAAACAGCAGCTTGCAACAGGGTTTTCTGGTGGAGGTGGCGCAGCTCCAATGGATCGGAGTGTGTGGTTTATGGTGGGCAGGTTTTTTGCCCTTGGTGGAACAAGCCCTATGGAATTGAGTGGAGCCTCACGTGCTGGTGGTACACATGGGGGGGCGTAACGATTTGGGGCAAGTGCCTCAGTGCAGGCTGGTCTACACAATGAGAGAGGATTTACAATGGCAAAAGAGCGTCTTGCCACGAGTGGTGGTGGGGTGGTTGGAGATGATACCCAGGCGCATCTGGAGGCACACGCAGGATTTGGGGACGATAGAAGGTCCAAGTCAAAGATCAACAAAACGATGGCGTGCTTTGTTCGACAGATGTCGGGGGCTGGCTATTTGACATCTCCTACTGGAATGGGACGATGCCTTTAGGTTTCTTCTGTCAGATGGGGTCAACCTCACGGATGTGGGGTCCGACATTCTAATTTTGGGTTTTGGAGAGGGTAGCGAGCAGGCCTGGTTTCTTCTTGATGGGGAAGCTCATTCATAAGGGGTTATGCAAATGTGCTTGTGGGAGGCAGTGCTGTCTGAAAAAGGGGTGTGTTTAACACTTAAATAGTTAAGAATTGTGTTCAGGATCGATATTGTTATTGTTTACATATAGGTGTGTATTAATACATTTGTTACAGCATTGTTATTGTTTACATATGGTGTGTATTAATACAATTGTTACAGCATTGTTATTGTTTACATATAGGTGTGTATTAATACATTTGTTACAGCATTGTTATTGTTTACATATAGGTGTGTATTAATACATTTGTTACAGCATTGTTATTGTTTACATATGGTGTGTATTAATACAATTGTTACAGCATTGTTATTGTTTACATATAGGTATGTATTAATACAATTGTTACAGCATTGTTATTGTTTACATATAGGTGTGTATTAATACATTTCTTACAGCATTGTTATTGTTTACATATGGTGTGTATTAATACAATTGTTACAACATTGTTATTGTTTACGTATAGGTGTGTATTAATACAATTGTTACAGCATTGTTATTGTTTACGTATAGGTGTGTATTAATACAATTGTTACAGCATTGTTATTGTTTACGTGGGGTTATGCTGTGGCTGTAATAAAATATCCAGATTAGAAATAAAGGTGTAGGTGTAAATTCATGGTGCTGAACATCAAAGCAGCAGTGGACACCTCAACCCTGCAACCCTGGACACCTCAACCCTGTATTTGTGAGGGTCCGGCGAACAAGCAACAGCACTAATGGCCTGCTCTACGGTGGGGGCCCGCTCAGGTCTCACAAACAAGGTTTTAGCTTGATTGTGCCATTACAGGGATGAATTATTTATATGCAAATCAGCCTGCTCTCACCCAGAAAGGGCGACCAGCACTGATTGCCAAGGACGTCATATATATAAGTCCATAGTTGGAGCTGCACACGTGTAGATAAAATAACAAATTTATTAAATCGAAAACATTAAAAAATGACCGACGTTTCGGCTCATTTGTGAGCCATTCTCAAGGTTACATACACACACTTATTGTGTATGTAATACAATAAGTGTGTGTATGTAACCTTGAGAATGGCTCACAAATGAGCCGAAACGTCGGTCATTTTTTAATGTTTTCGATTTAATAAATTTGTTATTTTATCTACACGTGTGCGGCTCCAACTATGGACTTTATTGATTGATTCTTTTCGAGCAAGCACCATGGCTTTCCTGTGTCCATTCAAGTCGACCAACAAGGTAGTTGCAGGGACCTTGTTGTGTGTAATTATATATATATATATACACACACACATGCACAGTAAATATCACAAACACACAGTATATATACACACGCACACGGTATATACACACGCGCACGGTATATACACACGCGCACAGTATATACACACGTGCACAGTATATACACACGCGCACAGTATATACACACGCGCACAGTATATACACACGCGCACGGTATATACACACGCGCACGGTATATACACACGCACACAGTATATACACACGTGCACATGAATATATACACGCGCACAGTATATACACACGCACACAGTGTATATACAGACGTGCACAGTATATACACACGCACACGGTATATACACACGCGCACAGTATATATGCACAGTAAATACACACTATACTCTGGTTCTGCTTTTTTCAGTGAAAGGTAAGCCGCGTTGCAAGGCGTATAAGGAGCCGCCTGCTGTGGAGCTGTGGTTAACGCGCTGATATCCGTGTGTTTCTTTGCAGAATAACCACACGTCGCCCATCAACGTCCAGAACAAAGAAATGCCAATGAACGCAGCTGGGACGCTTAAAGAGGAAACACGCTTGTGGTTCCAGAACACGCAGAGGGCGAAGCTCATCAAGAACAAGGACTATCCCCCCTGGTTCCATGGATTCCTTACACGCAGGCAAGCGTTGGGAGGTAGCGCGCAGGGCCGAGGGACACGCTGGGCTGGGGGGGCAGAACGCACGCGCTGCAGGCATAGCACAGGGCTGGGCTGAGGGGACGCACACGCTGCAGGCACAGCACAGGGCTGAGGGGACGCACACGCTGCAGGCACAGCACAGGGCTGGGCTGAGGGGACGCACACGCTGCAGGCACAGCACAGGGCTGGGCTGAGGGGACGCACACGCTGCAGGCACAGCACAGGGCTGAGGGGACGCACACGCTGCAGGCACAGCACAGGGCTGAGGGGACGCACACGCTGCAGGCACAGCACAGGGCTGAGGGGACGCACACGCTGCAGGCACAGCACAGGGCTGAGGGGACGCACACGCTGCAGGCACAGCACAGGGTTGAGGGGACGCACACGCTGCAGGCACAGCACAGGGCTGAGGGGACGCACACGCTGCAGGCACAGCACAGGGTTGAGGGGACGCACACGCTGCAGGCACAGCACAGGGCTGAGGGGACGCACACGCTGCAGGCACAGCACAGGGTTGAGGGGACGCACACGCTGCAGGCACAGCACAGGGCTGAGGGGACGCACACGCTGCAGGAACAGCGCAGGACTGAGGGGACGCACACGCTGCAGGCACAGCACAGGGCTGAGGGGACGCACACGCTGCAGGCACAGCACAGGGCTGAGGGGACGCACACGCTGCAGGCACAGCACAGGGCTGGGCTGAGGGGACGCACACGCTGCAGGCACAGCACAGGGCTGAGGGGACGCACACGCTGCAGGCACAGCACAGGGCTGAGGGGACGCACACGCTGCAGGCACAGCACAGGGCTGAGGGGACGCACACGCTGCAGGCACAGCACAGGGTTGAGGGGACGCACACGCTGCAGGCACAGCACACGGCTGAGGGGACGCACACGCTGCAGGAACAGTGCAGGACTGAGGGGACGCACACGCTGCAGGCACAGCACAGGGCTGAGGGGACGCACACGCTGCAGGCACAGCACAGGGCTGAGGGGACGCACACGCTGCAGGCACAGTACACGGCTGAGGGGACGCACACGCTGCCGGCCCCTCACAGGGCTGAGGGGACGCACACGCTGCAGGCACAGCACAGGGTTGAGGGGACGCACACGCTGCAGGCACAGCACACGGTTGAGGGGACGCACACGCTGCAGGCACAGCACACGGCTGAGGGGACGCACACGCTGCAGGCACAGCACACGGCTGAGGGGACGCACACGCTGCAGGCACAGCGCAGGGCTGAGGGGACGCACACGCTGCAGGCACCGCGCAGGGCTGAGGGGACGCACACGCTGCAGGCACAGCGCAGGGCTGAGGGGACGCACACGCTGCAGGCACAGCGCAGGGCTGAGGAGACGCACACGCTGCAGGCACAGCACACGGCTGAGGGGACGCACACGCTGCAGGCACAGCGCAGGGCTGAGGGGACGCACACGCTGCAGGCACAGCGCAGGGCTGAGGGGACGCACACGCTGCAGGCACAGCGCAGGGCTGAGGGGACGCACACGCTGCAGGCACAGCGCAGGGCTGAGGGGACGCACACGCTGCAGGCACAGCGCAGGGCTGAGGGGACGCACACGCTGCAGGCACAGCAAGGGTTGAGGGGACGCACACGCTGCAGGCACAGCGCAGGGCTGAGGGGACGCACACGCTGCAGGCACAACACACGGCTGAGGGGACGCACACGCTGCAGGCACAGCACACGGCTGAGGGGACGCACACGATGCAGGCACAGCACACGGCTGAGGGGACGCACACGCTGCAGGCACAGCACAGGGTTGAGGGGACGCACACGCTGCAGGCACAGCACAGGACTGAGGGGACGCACACGCTGCAGGCACAGCACACAGCTGAGGGGACGCACAAGCTGCAGGCACAGCACACGGCTGAGGGGACGCACACGCTGCAGGCACAGCACAGGGTTGAGGGGACGCACACGCTGCAGGCACAGCACACGGCTGAGGGGACGCACACGCTGCAGGCACAGCACACGGCTGAGGGGACGCACACGCTGCAGGCACAGCACAGGGCTGAGGAGACGCACACGCTGCAGGCACAGCACAGGACTGAGGGGACGCACACGCTGTAGGCACAGCACACGGCTGAGGGGACGCACACGCTGCAGGCACAGCACACGGCTGAGGGGACGCACACGCTGCAGGCACAGCACAGGGTTGAGGGGACGCACACGCTGCAGGCACAGCACAGGACTGAGGGGACGCACACGCTGCAGGCACAGCACAGGGCTGAGGGGACGCACACGCTGCAGGCAAAGCACAGGGCTGAGGGGACGCACACGCTGCAGGCACAGCACAGGGCTGAGGGGACGCACACGCTGCAGGCAAAGCACAGGGCTGAGGGGACGCACACGCTGCAGGCACAGCACATGGTTGAGGGGACGCACACGCTGAAGGCACAGCACAGGACTGAGGAGACGCACACACTGCAGGCACAGCACAGGGTTGAGGGGACGCACACGCTGCAGGCACAGCACAGGGCTGAGGGGACGCACACGCTGCAGGCACAGCACACGGCTGAGGGGACGCACACGCTGCAGGCACAGCACACGGCTGAGGGGACGCACACGCTGCAGACAAAGCACAGGGCTGGGGGGACGCATGCAGGGTGTCTCGTGGGCATAAAGAGCTCACACAGGGTGCATGTGGGCATACAAAGCTCAGCATGGCACAGAGTGGAAGCCCCTCACTTTGCCGCTTTCTCTCCCTTTCTGTAGGCGGGCAGAGGAGATGCTGCAGGATAAGCCAGCAGGCTGCTTCCTCATACGTTTCTGTGAGAGCCGCGTTGGATACGTGCTGTCCTACCGGTAAGGATTCATCTGGCCGCTCCATCCAGGGCAGCACGGTCCGGGCCACCTTAAGCTTGGCACAGGCTCAGCAGGCCGCAGTAAGCTTGGCACAGGCTCGGCAGGCCGCAGTAAGCTTGGCACAGGCTCGGCAGGCCGCAGTAAGCTTGGCACATGCTCGGCAGGCCGCAGTAAGCTTGGCACATGCTCGGCAGGCCGCAGTAAGCTTGGCACATGCTCGGCAGGCCGCAGTAAGCTTGGCACAGGCTCGGCAGGCCGCAGTAAGCTTGCCACAGGCTCAGCAGGCCGCAGTAAGCTTGGCACAGGCTCAGCAGGCCGCAGTAAGCTTGGCACAGGCTCGGCAGGCCGCAGTAAGCTTGACACAGGCTCGGCAGGCCGCAGTAAGCTTGGCACAGGCTCGGCAGGCCGCAATAAGCTTGGCACAGGCTCGGCAGGCCGCAGTAAGCTTGGCACAGGCTCAGCAGGCCGCAGTAAGCTTGGCACAGGCTCGGCAGGCCGCAGTAAGCATGACACAGGCTCAGCAGGCCGCAGTAAGCATGACACAGGCTCGGCAGGCCGCAGTAAGCTTGACACAGGCTCAGCAGGCCGCAGTAAGCTTAGCACAGGCTCCGCAGGCCGCAGTAAGCTTAGCACAGGCTCAGCAGGCCGCAGTAAGCTTGGCACAGGCTCAGCAGGCCGCAGTAAGCTTGGCACAGGCTCAGCAGGCCGCAGTAAGCTTGGCACAGGCTCAGCAGGCCGCAGTAAGCTTGGCACAGGCTCAGCAGGCCGCAGTAAGCTTGGCACAGGCTCGGCAGGCCGCAGTAAGCATGACACAGGCTCAGCAGGCCGCAGTAAGCATGACACAGGCTCGGCAGGCCGCAGTAAGCTTGACACAGGCTCAGCAGGCCGCAGTAAGCTTGGCACAGGCTCGGCAGGCCGCAGTAAGCTTGGCACAGGCTCAGCAGGCCGCAGTAAGCTTGGCACAGGCTCAGCAGGCCGCAGTAAGCTTGGCACAGGCTCAGCAGGCCGCAGTAAGCTTGGCACAGGCTCAGCAGGCCGCAGTAAGCTTGGCACAGGCTCAGCAGGCCGCAGTAAGCTTGGCACAGGCTCGGCAGGCCGCAGTAAGCATGACACAGGCTCAGCAGGCCGCAGTAAGCTTGGCACAGGCTCAGCAGGCCGCAGTAAGCTTGGCACAGGCTCGGCAGGCCGCAGTAAGCTTGGCACAGGCTCGGCAGGCCGCAGTAAGCTTGGCACAGGCTCAGCAGGCCGCAGTAAGCTTGGCACAGGCTCGGCAGGCCGCAGTAAGCTTGGCACAGGCTCGGCAGGCCGCAGTAAGCTTGGCACAGGCCCGGTCACAGTGAGCTTAGTTTCTGATCCTGGCACGAGTCCCACAAATTAAGGCTTTATTTCGGCAGGGGCGGCGAGCGATGCCGGCATTTCATGTTGGACCAGCAGGGGGATGAGACATATGTCATAGAGGGTGAGACCAGCGCTCACCGCCACCTTGAAGATTTACTGGACCATTACCGCGAGCACCCAGTGGAGCCGTACAAGGAGCTGCTGACTGAGGCCTGTGTAAAGGTACCAAAACACCCGCTGTGCACAGGAGTATGGAGTATACATTGCTATCTTTCTGTACCGGGAACATCAGTGTGACACCTGAGGCGGACCGACAACTATCAGGACCCCCTGGAAATAGGAGATTATTGGGTCTCCAAACTGTGCCGGCCCATGTGCAAGCCACACCCACACAAAGCTCCACCCATATGCGCATTGTTTCAGATTTTATTTCAAAATGAAAACGTATCCGTTGTTGGGGACCCCTCCTGAGCATGGGCCCTCGGGCAGTGCCCTATTGTCAGTCCACCCCTGGTGACACCCTGGAACCAGCTCAGCAAGGTCACTGCCGGGGGTTTCTGGATGTGCAATATGAGTGTATGTTTGTGAACGGCAATACATAAGGGGCCCTCCCCTGTATAACATAAAAGTAGCGCGGCACCGAGTAACATGGACGTGGGAAATCCCACAGATTTACCGCTGAGATCATTGAAGCGCTTACACGTATGTTACCCACATGTAGCCCCATGTTACCCCACATATAACCTCGATTAGCCAGCCAGGCTATGAACTGTAGTGTGTTAGCCCACCCTTAGCCCAGGTACACAGTTTTATGGCACATAATGACGAGCTCAGTGGTAGCTGTTGAAATCTGAAGAAGGGGGATGGGGTCCCTGGCCACGCTTTGTTGGTTAGGCTCCACCCACATCTTGAATTTAAAATCCGATGCTGACCATTAAAAGCCAGAAACAGGAAGCCACACCACGAAGAGACGGTCACATCTAATCCTGAAACTCCAAGTAGCCGCAACCCACCCAGAATGAATATTCACATTACAAACCATATAAAACTCACACGCGAAGAACTGCACAAAACAAAGCATGTCTGAGCTCAAAACCTGCAACAACATAACCCAAAGCCCCGCAGCCGTACGTGAGAATACAGAGTATCACAAGACTAAAGGGTCAATAAATCAGAAATATCCAAGAACATACAACAATAACACACACGTGACACAGCCAACAGACATTACAGTGCAGCGCTACACAATTAACATTACTATCAGGGTTATTCAGAGAGAGGTGAAAACCCAGAGAATTGACAGGAGAATGAACAAATAGACGATTTGGAAAATTAGATAAATGGGAGAATTTTTCTGGTTTGGCTATTCTGACCTAGATTTTTCACTTCTCCAGTCATTCTCCTGGTTTTCACATCTCTCTGAATAACCCTGTATGTGTTTCATATACTGTAGGTGGAGCTCGATGATCCACTAATGTGCAGTGTGTATGAGTGTGAGTTATTGCTGTGGAGCTCGATGGTACAGTAATGTGCAGTGTGTATGAGTGTGAGTTATTGCTGTGGAGCTCGATGGTACAGTAATGTGCGGTGTGTATGAGCGTATCACAGAGCTCCACAGCAATAAAACTCATAGTAATGTGCAGTGTGTATGAGCATATCACAGAGCTCCACAGCAATAAAACTCACAGTAATGTGCAGTGTGTATGAGCGTATCAGAGCTCCACAATGTCAGGATCGGGTAACCCCGCTTGCAGACTGTAAGCCAACAGACCCCGACCAACCGGTCCTTAGTAATGGCCGGGTTATGGTCAGTAATACTGAGAATGACGAACACAAAGAAAGTGGCGGAGTGCAAAGTAAAACAACCTGCGGAATAAAGTAACCCACAGTGCTCTAACTAGCCGGTCCTTATTAATGGCCGGGTTAAGCAGGGCAAACCAACAAAACACACATAGGCAGGGGTTAAGAAAATAGAGGTCCGTTTATACTATGCCAGAAGTCAGGGCGCCAGAATACAGGGGAATCGAGACAAGCCGGGATCGTATTAACCAGGAAATCAGTCAGATAGGAATGCAGCAGTAACAACACGGCACTAGGAGTAACAGGAACCACGCTAGGGCAACTTGCTATGAGAAAGGAAGCCCTTTAAATGGAGCCACAGCACTTCCTATTGGTGCTCTGAGGAGACGCCCTGCTCTGCTATAGGATCGCTGGTCATGTGCTGCGATTGGTTGTCCTTCCTGCATGTTGCATCTGATTCGCGGGCAGCACCATTCCCTGTCCTGTAGTACACAGTACCCTGGAATAAGGCTTTCTGGATATCAGCTGCTGTGACGACCGCAACATTTCCCCGGACATGGGGCGAAGGTGCAACATTTCCCCGGACATGGGGCGAAGGTGCAACATTTCCCTGGACATGGGGCGAAGGTGCAACATTTCCCTGGACATGGGGCGAAGGTGCAACATTTCCCTGGACATGGGGCGAAGGTGCAACATTTCCCTGGACATGGGGCGAAGGTGCAACATTTCCCTGGACATGGGGCGAAGGTGCAACATTTCCCTGGACATGGGGCGAAGGTGCAACATTTCCCTTGACATGGGGCGAAGGTGCAACATTTCCCTGGACATGGGGCGAAGGTGCAACATTTCCCTGGACATGGGGCGAAGGTGCAACATTTCCCTGGACATGGGGCGAAGGTGCAACATTTCCCCAGACATGGGCCACCGTGACAGCATCTCCCCCCCCTGACGGCGGGCCCGAGGGCGATAAGGGAAGCGGTGATGATAGGCGGAGACCAGCCCCGGGGCATGAACATCAGAGGCAGCAACCCAGGAACGTTCCTCCGGGCCGTACCCCTTCCAATGCACAAGATATTGCAATCCGCCTCTAGACCACCTGGAATCGATGAGAGCCTGCACCTCGTATTCCTCCTGACCCTGAACTTGGACAGGAGGAGGCTGGTTCACGGGAGTGGTATACCGGTTACAGACAAGGGGCTTGAGTAGGGAGGTATGGAAGGAGTTGGGGATTCTCAAGGACTTAGGCAACTCCAAGGCATAAGAGACAGGATTAATGCGTCGGAGGACCCTGTACGGACCGATAAACCGTGGTGCCAATTTGTGAGAGGGCACCCAGAGTTTGATATGCCGAGTGGAGAGCCATACCCTTTGACCAGGGACATAAGGTCCTGGTCGTCTGTGGCGGTCTGCAAACTTCTTATGGGCTACACAAGCTTTTTGCAAAGCGGATTGAATCCGCGTCCAGGACTGACGTAGGAGTTGTAAGTGATCGTTAAGTGCAGGAATGGGTGATTCAGACGGAGTGCCAGGTAATAAAGCAGGATGGAACCCATAGGTCGCAAAGAACGGGGTATGACCAGAGCTGTCATGTACCACGTTATTCCTAGCCAACTCAGCCCAAGGTAATAAGGAACTCCAATTATCTTGTTGGTGGGAGATGAAGAACCGTAAATATTGTTCTAAGGACTGGTTGGTACGTTCAGCAGCACCGTTAGATTGTGGGTGGTAGGCAGAAGAAAAGGATAAGTTGATACCCATTTCTTTACAGAAGGATCTCCAGAATCGGGAAATCAACTGAGTACCACGATCTGAGACTATTTCCTGTGGTATCCCATGTAACCATACCACCTCCTTAGCAAATATACCGGCTAGCTGTTCTGAAGACGGAAGTTTTTTCAGTGGAACAAAATGGGCCATTTTAGAAAAACGGTCAATAACAGTGAGAATGGTGGTATTACCCTCAGATGGGGGTAGGTCCACAATAAAGTCCATGGATAAATGGGTCCATGGTCTCGAAGGCACAGGGAGAGGTTGTAATAGACCCACTGGAAGATCAGCAGGGGTCTTATTCTGGGCACACACGTTACAGGATGCAATAAACTCTCGGATATCAACACGAAGAGTGGGCCACCAATATAGACGAGAAACGGCGAGAATGGTCTTATTGACTCCTGGGTGACCTGCAACCTTTGATGCATGCATAACTTGTAATAACTCCCTTCTCTCGTTCTCTCCTACATACAATCTATCTGGAGGTAGAGAGCTAGGGGAGGCATTCTGATAGGACAGAATGCGCCCGATCAACTGAGAAGACACTTGCGTACACACAGTGGCGATTATATGAGTACTGGGTATGAGAGAAACCGGTTCGGTGTGAGGCAGTTCCTCTTCCTCAAACTGTCTGGAAAGAGCATCCGCCTTGGTATTACGTGACCCTGGGCGGTAGGTGATCAAATAATTGAAGCGACTTAGGAACAACGACCATCTGGCCTGGCGGGGGGACAGTCGCTTCACGTCTGCCATGTAGGTCAGGTTCTTGTGGTCAGTTAGAATGATCACTGGAATTTGCGAACCCTCCAACAGATGTCTCCATTCTTTTAGAGCCATTATAATAGCCAAGAGTTCTCTGTTACCAATGTCATAGTTTATCTCTGAGTCGGACAACTTCTGGGAGAAGTAGGCACAAGGGTGAAGTGGGGCATCCCAGGTGTCTCTCTGGGAAAGTACTGCCCCTATACCAGATTCTGATGCGTCGACCTCCATTATAAATGGTTTAGAAGGGTTAGGATGTGCTAGAATAGTTGCAGAGGCAAAGGCCGTTTTTAAATCCTCAAAGGCTTTAAGGGCAGCGGGAGACCAGTTGATTGTATTGGCCCCTTTCTTGGTCATAGAGGTGATAGGAGCAATTACAGAAGAAAAGTGTGAGATAAACTTTCTATAATAATTGGCGAATCCAATAAATCTCTGGATAGGTTTCAAACCTTTGGGTAGAGGCCAAGATAGGATGGATTCCAGTTTTTTGGGATCCATTAAAAAACCCCTGGATGACACGATGTACCCCAGAAACGGAACCTGTGTCACATGGAATATGCATTTTTCTAGCTTACAATATAAACCATTTCGTAACAGAGTGCCGAGAACAGAACGCATGTGATCATAATGTGTATGTAGGTCAGGAGAGTGCACCAGATATTCGTAGTGGCCGCTATGGGTGTTGAATGCGGTCATCCACTCGTCTCCCTCCTTTATGCGTACCAGGTTGTATGCACCCTAAGATCCAATTTAGAAAACACAGTGGAACCTCTAAGACGGTCAAAGAGGTCAGAGATTAGAGGAATGGGGTAGGCATTCTTGATGGTGATACCATTCAACCCTCTATAATCTATGCACGGACGGAGGTCACCCTCTTTTTTGGCTACAAAGAAGAACCCTGCCCCAGCTGGGGAAGAAGATCTTCGTATGAAACCCTTCTCCAGCAATTCCTGGATATATTCCTCCATGATACTATGTTCCTTTGGGGACAGTGGATAAATTCTCCCTTTAGGGGGAATGGTACCTGGGTATAACTTGATAGCACAGTCATACGGACGGTGCAGGGGTAGCTTATCGGCCTCTTTTTTGTCAAACACTTGTTTAACAGACAGATATTGCTCCGGAACGGTAGAAAACAAAGGTTTAGCAGTAGGGGTATTGAGTAACCTGATAGGTAACATAGAGAGAAAACAAGAGGAGGAACAGGTGGAACCCCATGCGACGACCTTTCCCTTTACCCAGTCAATGTGAGGATTATGTTTTTGTAACCATGTGAACCTAAAACGACTGAACAAGACGGTTATGATATGATTTGAAACACTATGGATTCGTCATGATGATCCCCAAGACACATGGAAATAGCTTTAGTCTCTTGGGTTATAACAGGAGAGGCAATGGCCTGTACCATCAAGGGTTTGGATCTAGGGGACAGAGGAACAAGATGACCTGAGGCAAAGGACTCATCCATAAGATTATCAGCAGCCCCTGAATCCAGCAATGCATCACAATCGAATTTGACAGAACCCCATGTTAGACAGACAGGAAGAAGTAATCGTAGTGAGGTCAGTTTGGGACACAAAGTAAGAACACCTAAGGCCGGTCCCCTCCTAGGACTTAGGTGCAAGCGTTTTCCGGGCGTGATGGGCACTTAAGGCGTTGGTGCCCCCCAAGTCCGCAATATAGGCAAAGACCCTCTCTACGCCTATAGGATTTCTCTTCTGTCAATTTGGTGTGACCCAATTGCATGGGTTCGGTATCAGAGACCTGTGAAGTGTGAGATGGTGGACTAACGGAACCTCGTGTAGGAACCCTAGCAACGCTTTTTCTGGGTCTCTCTCTGTGTTTAGCTCTATCCCTGATTCTGTTATCAATATCAATCACGTAATCGATCAAATCTTCTAACTCCTCAGGCAAATTCTTAGCTGCTATCTCATCTAGGATAGTATCAGAAAGGCCCTCCTGGAAAAGCAATACAAGGCAATCATTAGTCCAATCAACCTCTGCTACTAGGGTTTTGAAGTCTATGGCATAATCTGCAACAGACCTGGAACCTTGCTTAATTCTGAGCAGGGATCTCCCAGCCCTCTTGGAACGACCAGGAGGATCAAAGGTGCGTCTGAGAGCACGTACAAAGTTGTGGTGGTTATAGACCACGGCATCATCATTTTCCCACAATGGGTTAGCCCATGCTAGGGCTCTACCAGATAAATGATTTATCATAAATCCCACACGGGCACGATCTGAAACATACATTCTAGGGTTTAGTTCAAAATGAATGCTGACCTGAGTCAAAAAGCCACGACACCCAGTCTGTTCCCCACCAAAACGAATGGGAGAAGTCATGGATACATGGGAGGCAGGTAAAGCAACCTCAGGTGTGTGGGATTGCAGGACCGGGGCAGGGGTCGCTACCTGTGGTTCAGGCTGAAAATAGGCAGTACGGACAAGAATAGTTTGTATAGCCTGAGCAAAGGCATCCATGCGGTGGTCTAATTCATCGACACGAGAGGCACATGCAGCGAGCTGCTGACCTACGTCTGCAGGGTCCATGGCCCTAGCGTAATGTCAGGATCGGGTAACCCCGCTTGCAGACTGTAAGCCAACAGACCCTGACCAACCGGTCCTTAGAAATGGCCGGGTTATGGTCAGTAATACTGAGAATGACGAACACAAAGAAAGTGGCGGAGTGCAAAGAAAAACAACCTGCGGAATAAAGTAACCCACAATGCTCTAGCTAGCCGGTCCTTAATAATGGCCGGGTTAAGCAGGGCAAACCAACAAAACACACATAGGCAGGGGTTAAGGAAATAGAGGTCCGTTTATACTATGCCAGAAATCAGGGCGCCAGAATACAGAAGGAATCGAGACAAGCCGGGATCGTATTAACCAGGAAATCAGTCAGATAGGAATGCAGCAGTAACAACAAGGCACTAGGAGTAACAGGAACCACGCTAGGGCAACTTGCTATGAGAAAGGAAGCCCTTTAAATGGAGCCACAGCACTTCCTATTGGTGCTCTGAGGAGACGCCCTGCTCTGCTATAGGATCGCTGGTCATGTGCTGCGATTGGTTGTCCTTCCTGCATGTTGCATCTGATTCGCGGGCAGCACCATTCCCTGTCCTGTAGTACACAGTACCCTGGAATAAGGCTTTCTGGATATCAGCTGCTGTGACGACCGCAACATTTCCCCGGACATGGGGTGAAGGTGCAACATTTCCCCGGACATGGGGCGAAGGTGCAACATTTCCCTGGACATGGGGCGAAGGTGCAACATTTCCCTGGACATGGGGCGAAGGTGCAACATTTCCCCGGACATGGGGCGAAGGTGCAACATTTCCCCGGACATGGGGTGAAGGTGCAACATTTCCCCAGACATGGGGCGAAGGTGCAACATTTCCCCAGACATGGGGCGAAGGTGCAACATTTCCCCAGACATGGGGCGAAGGTGCAACATTTCCCCAGACATGGGGCGAAGGTGCAACATTTCCCCAGACATGAGGCGAAGGTGCAACATTTCCCTGGACATGGGGCGAAGGTGCAACATTTCCCTGGACATGGGGCGAAGGTGCAACATTTCCCTGGACATGGGGCGAAGGGGCAACATTTCCCTGGACATGGGGCGAAGGTGCAACATTTCCCTGGACATGGGGCGAAGGTGCAACATTTCCCCAGACATGGGGCGAAGGTGCAACATTTCCCCAGACATGGGGCGAAGGTGCAACATTTCCCTGGACATGGGGCGAAGGTGCAACATTTCCCCAGACATGGGCCACTGTGACACACAGCAATAAAACTCACAGTAATGTGCAGAGTGGATGAGCGTATCACTGAGCTCCACAGCAATAAAACTCACAGTAATGGGCAGTGTGTATGAGCATATCACAGAGCTCCACAGCAATAAAACTCACAGTAATGTGCAGTGTGTATGAGCATATCACAGAGCTCCACAGCAATAAAACTCACAGTAATGTGCAGTGTGTATGAGCATATCACAGAGCTCCACAGCAATAAAACTCACAGTAATGTGTTATGCCTCGGCGGCTGTTGAGATCCCGGCGTCTCTCCCCGCGGCTCCGGGGTCGGCGTCTCCCCCGCGTCTTGTCCCTGTGCTGTATGCGCGCGCGCCGCCGGCAGCTCCAGATTTAGCCCCTCCGGCGGCACGAGGTCATCACACCTCCATGTGACCCGTTTTTGGCCAATCGGCAGGCAGGGCGCGAGATTTAAACCTGCTCTGGTCATTCCTCGATGCCCTTTTCGTGGTTCTGCTTGTCTGACCCTTAAGTGCTTGCATTATCTTCTCTTTGACGGATATTCTGTGTATGACCTGGCTTTCTATTTCTGACTTGTGTACCTTTTTGACCCGGGTATCGTTATTCGACTCTGCTTTTTGCCTGTCCCTTACTTGGTTCATGTTTACTGCTCCTTACATACCTGTCTGAAACACCAGCCACTCTAAGGACTGGTTCCTGTCCTCCTCGTGAGTCCCTGCCTTATAGGTTCACCTCTGTATTTGCGAAACCCAGCCATTACAAGGACTGGTATCGCTTCTAGGATTTTGATCACCTATTGCTTTATTGGTACTATTGAAGTACACCTTTCTCTTTACGTATGTTGGCCTGACATCAGATTCACCCCTCGCTAATTGCATAACCCAGCCAACTCAAGGACTGGTATCACAATTAGCATTCGGGCCTTCTGTTCTTTTATAGGGTTTACCGCTTTTTTACCCTCAGGTACGAGACTGTGCCTGACATAATGTGCAGTGTGTATGTGCGTATAACTGAGCTCCACAGCAATAAAACTCACAGTAATGTGCAGAGTGTATGAGCATATCACAGAGCTCCACAGCAATAAAACTCACAGTAATGTGCAGAAAGTATGAGCATATCACAGAGCTCCACAGCAATAAAACTCACAGTAATGTGCAGTGTGTATGAGCGTATAACAGAGCTCCACAGCAATAAAACTCACAGAAATGTGCAGTGTGTATGAGTGTGGGTTTTATTGCTGTGGAGTTCTGTGATACACTCTGCACATTACGGAGTTTCATTGCTGTGGTTGCTCAGTCTTGTGTATGATTTTGTTACCAAATCTTCTTTATCTCTCATACAGTGGAGTGCTCTGAATGTTGTAGGCCACCTCTTTAGTCTGATAAGCTCCTTATGAATAATGCATGTTCAGGCCGCGTGCAGCAATTTTGGATAATTCCTTGTGTGTGTGTGGATAGAGTGTGACAGAATGTGCAGATCACAAAACAACTCGAACCCAAAGGCTCTGTTTTTTTAGCTCAAATAGATACCAGCCTTTGGAACACTGACCACCTTCATATTTACTCCTCCATTACAGGTTGAGAGACAAACTGAAGCACCTAAGGATGACCCTGCGTATGGCAAGGTTACCAAGCCATGCATGAATCCTGCAGAGAAGAGGCTGACGCCCACTGTGTCCCCCAGGGAACCAAAGCAAACCCCACCTAAGGTGAAAACTCTCACATCTCTCATATGCGCGATTGTGCTTTGACCAGGGAGTAGAGACGAGGGGATTAAAGTGTTGGCTGAGGATGGTATCCCAGATGTCTTCAAAATACATGTTCCATGATACTCACCCCATATTAAGGGTTACAGAAAATCTTGGAGGATCTAGTTTTGGAACATCTGTGGTGTCATGGTTGGCCACCAAGCATAAGGACAACGAGAACCAAGAAAACGTAGGTCAGAATATTTACTACATAAATGACTCATCTTCCACCCAACGAGCTCGGAGATCAAGCAGTCTTTGGGTTCAAACATTCTTACTTCTATTCCTTTAGGTTGTCCATGGTGCACCACCATTCCCCCCAAATTCCACAGTGACAGGTCTGACAGAACCCGAAAAATGCACAATCACCAAACAGCCATCCATCCCGTATGCGGCCGTAGCGAAGAATTCTGATGCAGAACGACAAAGAAAGAAAGATAAACCATCTCCAGGGAAGGACTATGCCACGATGGAGGAATTACACACCTATTCTGAACCAGCTGCATGTGTGACGCGGGAGAGCGAAAAGAGGGCAGAGGCAGAAGATCCCATCGCTTTTTATGCCATGGGACGCGGATCCACCAAAGAGAGCTCAGAAAATGTTTATTCAGAGGTGGACACAAACTCTAAACCATCTGGCAACCTCAAAACCAAGACATACAAGCAAGGAGCATCAACCACCCTTCCTCACCCAGTGAACAAGGCAACGCATAACAAGACCGCTGCTTTTCATTCTTCTTTTCGGGTCAACAAGCGTTCAGTTGTGACGACAGACATGGGCAAAGCACAAGACACCCAAAGCAAAGACTTCTCCAAGTCCAAGGTAAATGTACATGCATCCCAACACTGTATGTTATCACCCGAGTGAAATGCGTTGGGTCTCTGCAGGGTGACAGGCAAGAGGAGGGGTAGAGTACGGTGGAATCCTCTGTCTGGTCACACAGGAATCAGTGTTTATTTTCCTTCCCAGGCCAAGGTGATGCAGTTTGATGAACCATTATACAGTACAAGCTCTGACTGCCCAAATCCTCACTCCAAGGAAGCAGAAGACCAGGAGAATATCTACGAAAGAATTCCTGATCATCAGGGGACAATGAAACCAAAAGACCGACCGGCAAGACGCAACGCACCCTGACTGGGGAAGGAGAGCCATGGAAAGATTGTGATTGATCATCCGTAACTCACTGTGAAAAATACAACAGAACTGTCCCCAGACTTGGCTTTCAGTTTGTCCATGAGATGTCACAGACGTCCTTTACCACCTTCCCACATGTGTTACGATCATTGGGTTCCAAAAATCATGTGAAGGGTTAAAAATACATAAAATCAAATATAAAGCAAAGCTCAAATGTTCCCAAACGTTTCCCCTGGTGCGGCTGTAGGACTCATAAGGGTCTCAAGGAACACGGCGTGAGTACTAGACGTATTTGTCACGGTTCCCAGATCCCACCACGCAGTACTTAACACCCCACACTCCACAGAGCCCAGAAGCTACCAACAGAGTAGCCGTGAAAGATCTCTAACTGTCTGGTCCTTAGAATTGGCCAGGTAAACTAGCTAGACAGAAAGGGTTAACAACACGAGGAGTAGTCAGCCGAGCCAGAATCAGGAATACAGAGTTCAGAATGGTCAAATGGAATAGCCGGGTCGATATCAGAGCAGTGGCGTAGTACAAGAAAATGGTCTAGGGCAACAGAAGGCAGAATAGTCAGAAACAAGCAGAGGTCAATAACGGGTTAATTCAATATAGCAGTCAGGTACAAGGAGCTCAGGTATGGATAACCACGATCTGGCAACAACTGCTGAGAATACACTGAGGGTTTTTAAAGACCTTCACCAGGCCACGCTCCCCACTCAAGCCGCGCCTCATGCAACCACCTCCCTGCCTGTCTCCATTTAAACCGGGCATTGGTCAGCGAGCAGCATCAGACATGCTGCCCTCAAGCACACAGGTAGGGCTGGAAGCTCCCAACGTTACAGTATTACTCCCCCTACTTGGGGTTTTTCCATTAATCAGTATTGTTTATAGTTGTTGAAAAGAACGTTGACGATCCAGAGAGGGAAATTCAAACAATGGCAACGTCCCCATGTTTGAATTTTCCTCTTGAATCAACACTGAAAATTGACGATTAGTTGGTAACCACCGTAGCGACGGTCACTGAACAGAAAGTGTGACAGATCTCTGTACCCCAACAGGGTCACATCTGTCAATGCCGCTTCCTTGCAGGACCTCCCGTGTTCTACCCAGGCAGACTCCCGGGCCTTCCTCCAGTCCTCAGACAAAGCTCAAGGACCAGGACATATAGAGAGTCCTCTGGTACCCCTCAGAAATAAGACAAGGCTCTAGATCTGAGGTCTTTCAGGGTTAGAATGGAACTGGTTTAATCAGGGACACACATGGGTCATTTACATACCCAACCCCCCCTAGAAACCGCTGGGGGACCTAATTGCACTGAAACAGATAATTGCACAAACATTTGCCTTGTGGAAGGTGAAACAGAATTATATTCTGTAGATAGTTTGACTTCAACATTACTTAACATTTCTAAAGAGGCAGGACAATGGGAATCGGGATAACAGATTACAGTCAACGGATTTACATCCTATTCAAATAGAAGCATATAAACACATTCTTGAAAGGGTAAACTGAGATGTTAATCCTTTCAACAAATAACAGATAGACCATAACATTCTTGCATAAACACAGATTACACAAATCTTCTGCACATGAGAGAGCAATGAAAATAATAAAGAACCCCAGGCCAGCACCTCAAACCCATCTCCATGCCCACACACCCCAAGTCCAAATGATGCAGGTCACAGAAAGTAACCAGGTCTCCGATGCCTCCACATTGCTTCATAGATTGCAGCCCCACCCTTACTATAAACCAGTAAGTGCATTGTATACCATGCAACATAATGAGGTCACCAAGCATGTTGAGTAGTAATGTCATGAGTAAGGCTAGAAACAGTCCTTAATGTGTGGCACTGCCTTCTTCACCCTCCTCTACTGTCATCAACACTTGAATTTGGGTTCTGCCTCCTGCACTCCATCTCCCACCATAAACACCGAAGGTCTGCGAGCATCCTACCCACATGTCCCACCAGCAACATTTGAATATGGCCACTACTTCTCACAACCCACCTCTCCCAACATCACCTGACCACGGCCAGTCTGCCAACATTTCTTACGACCCACCTCTCCTACTATCAGCACCTGAATATGGCAAAGGCCTCCACCCCTCATCTCATACCATACACATCTAAAAGTGGGATAAGCTTCCTACTACCAACATCTGAATATGGCCACTACTTCCTACAACTCACCCCTCCCATCACAATTGCTATTATCATCACCTGTATAGCGCCAACAGTTTCCACAGTGCTTTGCAATAACCAAAAGTGAGAGACAAAATGACAAAGGAACCAAAAACAAGTGATGTAGAGGTCCTACAGCCCTCATCTTCCATCACAATCTGGTTACAGCCACTACGTCTTACAGCCCTCCTCTACCACCATCAACACGAGCCTCCTGCATCTCGCAACTGAACATCTACTGCAGAGCTGTCCATCGCCAGCCCTTTCCAGCCCATGTTGATTGCTTAAAATTCTCAGAACATTTTGAATGCAATAGATGGCAAAATAATCATGGGAGTTGTAGTTCAGCAACATCTGAGGGTGGCCGGAGCTGGACAGCAAACCTCAGAGGAGCGTGTGATGCTGTGATACGGAGGCAACCTGCCACCAGCCTGGAGGAGCTAACGAGACATGCACTTTATGTACATCTGAAAACCCCTATTAATGCTCATTTAGCTTTCCTCCCCCTTGAGACGGACTTCCCTCCCAGTAACACCTGAAACGCACATGGACACACACATTTCTAGAGCTTTTAGCGTAAGGTTTTTCTGGACCCTGTAACCTCACTCAGTATATAGAATGTCCCTAATCTCTATATAAATGCTACAAAATAAATCTGCATGTTATTGTATATGTGACGTGTGCCAAGCGTCTGCAATGTCCTGGATATACTGTATGACATGTGATCCGTGTGGAGCAGGATGTAAAGAAGGGGTTAAATGGTATAAAATGACTGGCATAGAGACCCCGAGGGTAGGAATATGTAAAATAAAAGCGTGATATAGTGTTCCCCAACAAACATGTGGCACAAATTTACTACATCCACTTTAATGAAACATGTGAAGCATCTACACCCCGTGTAAGGAGGGACCGGAGACCACTGGAAGATGACACCCTGGTGTCCCCCTCATCCACAGCACAATACAAAGTCCAAACATGAAACAATAGGACAAATTGCACTCACATGATGGGGCAGTACGGGAGGGGGCAGCTGAACAAAGTCAGCACCTCAGGGCTGCACAGGAGGGGGTGGCCACCAGGGTCAGTGCCTCAAGGTGGCATGGGCAGAGACCGCACCTCATGGTGGCAGGTGAGTAGGCAAAATGGCAAGGTGAGCTCCTCAGGTTGCCTAAGCAGGGTCAGCACCACGAGGTGACATGGGAGGGGAGGGGAGAGAGATTTTAACCTTTGGCGTGATGATTACAGACTCAGGGCGGTACCTGGAGCCGGGAGGGTCGGCACCTCAGGGTGGCAGAGCAGCTGGAGTGTATATTTGGGGGCACTGCATTGTAGATCAGTCATAGAGCAGAAATACCTGATTATACAGAGTGCAGGAATAGCCCTCCCGGGTACCTTGTAGCAGAAGCTGCCTCTGCACTTTCTGGTGTAATTGAAGAACCCAACGTTAAATTCAGTCATTCCATGATATCTTTCCAAAGCGGCGGGTGAAATCTCCAGACATCAGGATGGAATGCTCTGCCGGCAGCCAGACGGACTCTGCGCAGTCTCGCTCTGCAATAAGAAGAGAGGCCTCATTGTAAAGTGGTAGAAGCAAAGGGAATCGCTGGCGCAGAACAAAGAGAAGCCAAGAGGTTATGCACAAAGCACCGGTGTTTGCCGCTATTGCAGCACCAGTAAATGCTGAAGTATTACAATCTAAAAATCCGACAGGTGACAGGAGGAGCCGCACTGGGAAAAGTCTCCAACATGCTTTGGGTTTCAGTTTTGTGATGCAACACCGGCAAACATCGGCAGTTTGAATAACCGTTCCATATATGCAAGGACAGAGAGGGGAGAATGTGACGGGAACGCGCTCTTCCGCCTGTCCTGCTCTCCAGACACCCACTCACTGCAGTCAGCCCGGCTAACTGCCCGCTGGGAGACCTGGGATAGTTGGTATAGAGCTCTGCTGGGGCAGATGGTACAGCCGTTTAGGAAGCCGCATGTTTGTGCAGTATTTGACGCTGTTGCGATCCTCCCGAATCCCAGACTTGATTGTGCGTCAGTCTTTCAGAGGCCGCTCGGCGCCTTCTGAGGGTGAGTGCAGTAAAATAACACACCAGACAAGCTGAATGTATCACAGGTACAGTGTTACAGATCGTGGTGCCCTCACGTTCGGGAACCTCCGTCTGGGCACCCCTTTCCGCTGAACTCAGGATGTATTCTTACAAACATAGAATAGCCGACACATAAACTGTCCTTGCAGATGGAACACCAAATGGAGAATGCTTTACCAGATCCTCCCAAAGCCTCCCCCTCCTCAAACACACAGGTCTCCTAACAAAGGGAAAGCCAGATTTGGGGGAGGGGGGTAGAAGCATGGCAAATGGCAGCAGATTGCAAGCTCTTGAGCAATGAAATGCAAAGAAAAATAAATGCAAATAAACATTGAAGTGTCCGTTTCGTCACAAACAGACTCTGCTTTACTGAGGTTTACTGGCATATTTATACAGGTTACAGCAACACGGGTTTAAACTTCCCGCCCACCTCAACAGCTCTGATTGGCCCGTTCTGCGTCCCCTTGCAGGCCCCAATGTGGTCTGGGAGATTAAGCAAATTAGGGTCTTGAAATTCCCCCGATTCGGATTGGCTAACTGATCCGAATCGTGTGGTGATCAGGTTAGTTAGCGGAGTGATCCGATTCACAAAGTGATCCGATTTGTGTATTGATCCGGATCGTGGCTGGAAGCGAATCGACTGGAAATGGCTCCATTTTGTGCCACGCGGTCCTTTGTCCCTGGGACGCATGGCTGGCTTGGGGAGAACAGGACAAACAACAAAGTGAGTCTTTACAGCACAAGTGAGTCTTTACAGCACACAGTATACAGTATAAAAACACGTTTAAAACCACACAATAAATGAAAATAAAGTCTTTGTAAAAGCGAGGAGGGTCATGTCCGTTCCATGACAGAGAAGAAGAAGATGATGTATCAGAGCCGCATATACCAAATGTAACGATGTGCCATCAGGGAGTAACACCTAGAAACGGAGGTACAGGGGACACGAAGGGCTGACTGAATAAAAACCACATTCATGTTTAAACAAGTGGCACATCATCACCGGAGGATGATAACGTGTCACTGAGGAGGACATGGTGCCCAGAATCCAAATGAAACACTCCAGACGAATAAATGGGTATAAAAAGTTACACTAACGTATACAGCGGACTGTACAAAATCCCTGTGATAAGAGCCAAAGATAGAGCATGTATGTAACCTCAGTCAAAAAGACCACTGGAAATATCGGCGAGGCGCCATGGAGAAATAATGTCTAGGCAGAGAATACAACCCAATCCATCCAATGGAAAACAAAACAACCGGCCACAAAGCACCCGGAGCAACTCGGCAGCCAGTAACCGGCACCCAGAGCGACTCGGCAGCCAGTAACCTGCACCCGGAGAGACTCGGCAGACAGTAACCTGCACCCGGAGCGACTCGGCAGACAGTAACCTGCACCCGGAGCGACTCGGCAGCCAGTAACCTGCACCCGGAGCGGCTCGGCAGCCAGTAACCTGCACCCGGAGCGACTCGGCAGTCAGTAACCTGCACCCGGAGCGACTCGGCAGACAGTAACCTGCACCCAGAGCAACTCGGCAGCCAGTAACCTGCACCCGGAGCAACTCGGCAGCCAGTAACCTGCACCCGGAGCAACTCGGCAGCCAGTAACCTGCACCCGGAGCGACTCGGCAGACAGTAACCTGCACCCGGAGCGACTCGGCAGACAGTAACCTGCACCCGGAGCGACTCGGCAGCCAGTAACCTGCACCCGGAGCGGCTCTGCAGCCAGTAACCTGCACCCGGAGCGACTCGGCAGACAGTAACCTGCACCCAGAGCAACTCGGCAGCCAGTAACCTGCACCCGGAGCAACTCGGCAGCCAGTAACCTGCACCCGGAGCGACTCGGTAGCCAGTAACCAGCACCCGGAGCGACTCGGCAGCCAGTAACCAGCACCCGGAGCAACTCAGCAGCCAGTAACCAGCACCCGGAGCGACTCGGCAGCCAGTAACCAGCACCCGAAGCAACTCGGCAGCCAGTAACCAGCACCCGGACGACTCGGCGGCCAGTAACCTGCACCCGGAGCGACTCGGCAGCCAGTAACCTGCACCCGGTGAGAATCAGGGGATGGCTCCACTAAAAAGACAACAGAAGGAGCAGGTGCCTAATCAACACGTAAACCATTAACCCAAACCTTAAAAACATCTTCGGGTGACTAGAAACTACCCGTATGCCATCCAGTCTTATTCTGGTGAAATGCAAATTGATTCTGCTACTTGCAGATGACTGTTGTGCCTCCAGATTGTGCCGCCAAGGCTCCATCACCTGTGACACAGCAGCTCATGTGCAGGAATAGGTCATGGTGTGTACTACAGGAGCCTGGAGGCAGTGCTGCTGTTTGGCCAGCAGGGGGAGAGCTCCTCCAGGTGTATACAGCATACAGCATGCAAACATAGAAACATAGAAAAATGTCGGCAGATAAGAACCTTTCGGCCCATCTAGTCGCCCAATTACATGGATACTTTACCTGGATTTATCTTTTGTTTAGGATAGCCTTATGCCTATCCCATGCCTGCTTAAATTCAATTACTGTTTTGGCCTCTACCACTTCTACTGGAAGACTGTTCCATGTATCCACCACCCTCTCAGTAAAATAATGCTTCCTGATGTTACTTTTAAACCTTTGCCCCTCTAATCTAAGACTATGTCCTCTTGTTTTTCTACTTTGTTTCCTTTTAAATATACTCCCTTCCTCTACCTTGTGGATTCCCTTTACGTATTTAAATGTTTCTATCATATCTCCTCTGTCTCGTCTTTTTTCCAAGCTGTACATGTTAAGATCATTAAGCCTTTCCTGGTAACTTTTCTCCTTCAAGCCGTACACCATTTTAGTAGCCCTTCTCTGAACTCTCTCTAAGATGTCTATATCCTTCTGGAGATACGGTCTCCAGTACTGCACACAGTACTCCAAGTGAGGTCTCACCAGTGCTCTGTACAGTGGCATGAGCACTTCCCTTTTCCTACTGCTAATACAGGCTCTCCCTACACAACCAAGCATTCTGCCAGCATTTCCAAGCATTCTGCCAGCATTTCCTGCTGCTCTATTACATTGACTACTTACCCTTAGATCCTCTGAAATAATAACCCCTAAATCCCAACCCTCAGATGTATCAAATATTCTATATTCAGCCCTTGGGTTTTTACGTCCCAGGTGCATTATCTTGCACTTATCCACATTAAACCTCAATTGTCACAGCTCCCACCATTTTTTTAGCTTACCTAAATCATTTGTCATTTGGCTGATCCCTCCAGGAACGACAACCCTGTTGCAAATCTTTGTGTCATCAGCAAAAAGACATACTTTACCATTAATACCTTCTGCAATATCACTAATAAAAATATTAAAGAGAATGGGTCCAAGTACTGACCCCTGAGGTACCCCACTGGTAACAAGACCTTGCGCCGAATAAACTCCATTTACCACAACCCTCTGTTGCCTGTCACTCAGCCACTGCCTAATCCATTCAACAATATTGGAATCCAAGCTCAAAGATTGCAATTTATTGATAAGCCTTCTATGCGGAACAGTATCAAAAGCCTTACTGAAATCTAAATAAGCAATGTCTACTGCACCACCTGTGTCTATTATTTCTGTTACCCAATCAAAAAAATCAATAAGATTAGTTTGGCATGATCTCCCTGAGGTAAACCCATGTTGTTTCTGTAATCTATGTGTTTTTAGATGTTCAACAATCCTTTCCTTTAACATGGTTTCCATTAATTTCCCCACTACTGACGTAAGACTAACTGGCCTATAGTTCCCCGATTCCTCCCTACTTCCCTTCTTGTAAATGGGCACAACATTTGCTAATTTCCAGTCTTCTGGGACGACTCCCGTTAACAAGGATTGGTTAAATAAATCTGTTAATGGTTTTGCTATTACATCACTGAGCTCTTTTAATAATTTAGGGTGGATCCCATCAGGCCCCATTGACTTATTTGTCTTTACTTTAGACAGCTGCTGTAGAACCTCCTCCTCTGTAAACTGATATGTAAATGTATCGTTAGTGTTTCCTCCTAATTGAGGTCCCTTTCCTTCCTTTTCTTCTGCAAAGACTGAACAAAAATAATCATTGAGGCAGTCAGCGAGACTTTTATCCTCTTCTACATACCTTCCTTCCTTTGTTTTTAATCTAACTAATCCTGGTTTTACTTTTCTTTTCTCGTTTATGTATCTAAAAAATGTTTTGTCCCCCTTTTTTACTGACTGAGCTATTTTCTCTTCTGTGTGTGCTTTGGAAGCGCTTATAAATTGCTTTGCCTCTTTCTGCCTAATCTTATAGGTTTGCCTATCCTCTTCACGCTGAGTTTTTTTATAATTATTGAATGCTATCTTCTTGTTCTTCACTATTTTGGCCACTTCTGCAGAGTACCACAGTGGTTTCTTCCCTTTTTTGTTTTTGCTAACAAGTCGAATGCAATTGCCTGTGGCCTTCAATAATGCTTCCTTTAAATAATCCCATTTCTCCTGGACTCCCTTTAAACTCCTCCAGTCTGATAATGACTTCTTCACACAAAATCTCATTTTAGAAAAATCTGTTTTTTTAAAGTCTAAAACTTTTATTTTTGTGTGGTGCGGCTCCATCCCTGTTCTTATATTAAACCATACTGACTGGTGATCACTAGATCCCAAATTTTCACCTACAACAACGTCCGATACCAAACCTCCATTTGTGAGTATTAAATCCAATATGGCCTCTTTACGGGTCGGCTCCTCAACTACTTGTGTTAGAGATAATCCCAGTAGGGAGTTTAGAATATTTGTACTCCTGGTGCACCCAGCTATTTTGGTTTTCCAGTTCACATCAGGAAGATTAAAGTCCCCCATGATAATAACAAACACACTAGGACTTATTCACCATCATCTATATTTGCCTCCGAATGCACCAAACGGTTAATTTCACAGCAATTTGTGCATTCATTAAACTGTGAGTTTGCCAAATCTCGGTGAATTGACAGTGAAATACGGCACATTTCGCTGCAGTTCGAAGGCACCAAAATTATCCCATTGAGAACTATTGTGTTTTCTATCCACAGAATGACGAATTACACCACAAACCCTACGAAATGCCCCGATTTTCAATGTTTTAATTTGACAGGTTTAAACAGGCGAATCCCATAGGTTTCATCGTAAAAAAAAACTAAAAATCTTTTTTCATTTGCATTTTTAAAGATTATATAATCTTTATATTTTTTAAAAGACCTTTTTTGGTGTTTTTTGTATTTCTGAACAATTTTTAATTTTATCCTTTAAAAGCCCTTTTTACTTTGTGATAGACCTTTTTAGGATTTTTTTAAAGCACTTTTTAGTTGGTTACATTTTTATTGAACTTCCTATTAGACTTTTTTTTTGCGTTTCAGCTCGGTGGAATTGGCTGACGCAAATTTGGCGGTTATCGGCACAATTCAGCAGTTTCTGCCAACGTCCAATAACTGCTTTGGTGACTCCAATTTTGGCAAAATAAGTGACCATCCACTAAAGAGTGAATTCATCGTATTTATGACAGAATGGAATCACCGAAATGCAGTGAAAAGTAAAGCACTGAAATTGACTATCCCACAAGACACGGAGGCGAATATTATTCTTACATTTACAGAGCCAATTGCAGCAAAGAACAAACACAAAATACATACAAATACAGTATTTTGTCAGAAAAAAATACTTAGGGCTAAATTACAATCATCACGCAAACGTTAACGCTCACTTGCGTGAGTATTAACATTTGCTGTGGTGTTTACCGCATATTACAATCCAATCGCAAATGGATCAAGTAACCCGTTTGCATTTGGTATCTCCTCTGCGCGAGGTTACTGTACTTTGCGCTCCCTATGCTTAACATGGGGAGTGCAAAGTGTTAACCAGCGCTGGATTACGAAGTCCTAACGCTGATTAACGTCTAGCTGTGGTTAGCGGAAAGTTAACCACAGCCAGGACTTGGTGTTAACGGATTCCGCTTCTGCAGAATCCATTAACACCAGCCTAAAAATAAAAAAATGAATCGCATACTCACCCTCTGTCCCGCAGCGAGGATCGCGGCTCCAACCGCCTCCTCCGTCCGGCGGGAGCAGGGAAAGACTGGGGAAAAAGTCCCCTCAGTCTCCACCTGCGTATCACTATGCCTACCGGCCGGATCTCGTGAGGCGAGATCCGGCTGGTCATGTGACCGGCAGGGGGAAACTCAATGGAGTCCTATGGACTCAATCGAGTGGATGCTCGCAGCAGCATCCCAGATTTTACTGTGCGGCAACAATGCAGGCAGCATTTAATGCACCTGCATTGTAATCCAGCGTTAAAATGCGGGCGCAAGGGGGAAAATTGTGGGGGCAATTTCTCCTCCCTTGCACACGCGTTTTAACGCTAACATTGTAATTTGGCCCTTAATATGTTAAATAAACAGTCCAAAAGCAGGTGCCTCCTGTGATGTGCTGACCAATCAGCACACAGTCACAGCAATAAAAGGTGAGGTCCTCTCTGGTCACGTTCATCTCTGATATATAAATGTTTGCACTCTATACGCAGCACAACTATCTGCCTACCGATAGCCAGATCAGAGAGGTGCGTAACCAGAAACAACAGACCAAAGGATAATACAATACAGAACATCAGAGGAATGCCAAGAGTCGTATACCAGAGCGGGTTACCAGAAATGCCAGGGGCCGTATACCAGAGCGGGTTATCAGAAATGCCAGGAGTTGTATGCCAGGGTGGTTAACAGAAATGCCAGGGGCTGTATACCAGAGCGGGTTATCAGAAATGCCAGGGGCCGTATACCAGAGCGGGTTATCAGAAATGCCAGGGGCCGTATGCCAGAGTGGTTATCAGAAATGCCAGGGGCTGTATGCCAGAGTGGTTATAAGAAATGCCAGGGGCCGTATGCCAGAGCAGGATATCAGAAATGCCAGGGGCCATATACCAGAGCGGGTTATCAGAAATGCCAGGGGCCGTGTGCCAGAGTGGTTACCAGAAATGAACACTTCCCTCAGACTGCAGTCCTCGCGCGGAGGTGAATTTGGAGTGGGTTATTTGAGCAAATTTTACCGGTATCCTGCCTATTCCCATGTCGGATATAGGAATACCTGCTGGTAGTATGGATACAGCCCAAAGACCTTCTTCCTCCGTTCCTGCGGAGGTCATGTATGTCATCGCTTTAATGTCGCCTAGTTGTGAAAACACCTTATTAAAAGTTTTAACAGCCCAAAATGTGAATACAAATACTGGGGGACTCTCAGACACGGCTATTCCGGCTACCTCGGACAGGTACTGGTCGGCCTCTGAGGGTGGAGTACCCTTTACTCCAAAGAAAGGAGTTGACTGTCTCCCCAAAAAAAACAGCTATAGAGTGAACTCCTATTGGATCCCTGGAGTTAATTAAATCACCACATAAACGTGGCAAAGCTCCCAAAAGATGGCCTATCCTCAAGGCCAAAAAAACGCAGCTGGAAGTGGGCAAGAAACAATGAATCAAGCTCTAGCAGCTCAGATGATTATACCTGAGTCGGAGGAGAGTGATGCTTTTTCCGATACTAGTGAGACAGACTGGGTTCTATATGATTCACCAGGACCGTCAGTCTCTGCTTCTTCAGGTTCTTCAATCATTATACCTGAGGATGACTCCACTCCACTGGACACTCTGGGGCGACCTATGTTCATCCCAGAATTATTGAAGCATCCTCGCTCCTCAGAATGGTCTCCATTGGAGCATGTAGCCAAATATATTAAGGTTTGCATCCACAAGCCTTTTTGACAAACAAA
Source organism: Leptobrachium leishanense (assembly GCA_009667805.1). Classification (NCBI taxonomy): domain Eukaryota; kingdom Metazoa; phylum Chordata; class Amphibia; order Anura; family Megophryidae; genus Leptobrachium; species Leptobrachium leishanense. Next base: position 959,477 of record CM019075.1, read on the forward strand.
CACAAAATAAGACAAGGGCGGAATATCCAAGACCGTCTCTGGCCTCTGATACTGCTTTGGCACCTGTGGTTATTGAGGATATTGTTGAATTTCTAAGAAAAACGGGTTGGACCCCTAAAAAAGGCATTGATGCCACACAAGACAAGCTTCAGGATCTTTTAGGACCCATGACAAAATTGTTCAATGCGATAGAGCATTCTCTACTGGAGAATACTAAACCTGACCTTTTTGAATATAGAGAATGGGTTCAGACAGAGGATGGTGTGCATTTTAGGCAATGTCAACTCCGCCAACTCTACGGAACACAGGCGCTCAATACTCCTAAAAGTGGAACCTAAGCTGGTATCAATGGCTAATAAGGAACCTGGCCTAGAAGCTAACGGTTATTTATTTGCTGAGGACATTATAAAGCAAATGAATGTGCGTGGTGGTCAAGACAGACCTCAAAGATGCCTACTTGACAATACCAATCGCCAGCCACAGCAGAGACTACCTTCAATTTCTCTGGGAGGGCCAACGTTGGAGGCTCAAATCTATTCCATTCGGCCTCTCCTCAGCCCCTCAATGCTTCCCCAAGATCATGAAGCTGGTGGTCTCGTTTTTGAGAACCAAAGGAGTCCATCTGATTGTGTTGTACTTTAAATGGCTCAGAAATTTTCCTTAATTATCCTTAACCGCAATTAGACCATCAATCTCTTAACCAACCTGGGTTTCATGATCAACGAAGCAAAGTCCATTCTGGAACTTTTCAAGAAGGTGGAATTGCTGGGATTTCTAGTGGACTCCATTCAGATGTCCCTCCGTCTCCCAACTCGGAAAGTCCTTCAAATTCGGAAGGAAGTAAGAAAGCTGCAATTATGGTTGGGGCGCACAACTAGGTGCCATCTCCACAGGAGGCAGACGGGCTTCTACAGAGGCCTCATTTTATATAATTGTACTTGAACTCCTAGCTGTTTTATTCGCTATTCGGAGCTTTCTCAAAGACAAAACAATCAATTTCGTGCTTCTTCGCATGGACAATGTTTCCGCTGTAACTCATATAAATCACTAGGGGGGTCCCAGGTCCAAACAATTGTCGAAAGTGTCCAAACTATTTAGGGGGTCTTGCCTCGCCAACAATGTTACAGTGACGGCTCAATTTATTCCGGGATTATGCAATATTGTAGCAGATTGGAATTCCAGTTACTTGTAATTTTCGTGTAAGATAGCCATGCTCTTATGCCTCATTTCGTGTAAGAGTCTCTGACGTCCGGGCTTTGGATCTGTTGCAGCGTTCTGTTACGTCATTGGGTGTTTCTTTTTCCATTTCTAGACGTAAGAAAATAGCTATTTACCAGGTTTTTCATCCACCTTTTTCCCAAAAGCCGAACCTGTGCCCAGTATTGTGTTTACAGGAATCTGAACGGGTTACTGCCCCGTATCGTCTAACGTCCTTTGAACGTTTATTTCTAACAATGACTAAGGCTAGGGTCAGACAAATGCATTTTTCACGTCTACCGTCAAAAAAGTGTGTAGATGCGTCAAACACATTTTTTCACGGAAGACGTGATAGCGGTCACACAATGCGCAATTTCGGCTGTGATTTTTTACGGATCCAAACCAGGAAACTTTGGGCGTCTGGACGTTATGTTGGACGAACATGTGCAGCGTCTGACGTCTCCTAATCACGCACACACGCCGCTATGCCGACGCAGCGCACTCTGTACGTCAGTACTAGCGGATCGACGTTCTTGCAAAAATGCGTTTGTTTGCCGCTTGCGTTGCGCGGCCGTACTTCGTATATTGGCTGTCATTGGCCGTCATTTGCTGCTACTACGGCCGTAATAAATTGCGGCTAAATGCACGTGAACACTGCGTTCGTCTGAGCCCAGCCTAAATTGTACCATCCAGTTTCTTCTACTACCCTAGCTAGGTGGGTTAAATGGCTAATGTCAGAAGCAGGTAAAGATACTTCTGTATTTGGAGCCCATTCCTCTCGAAGTGGGCAGTATCTTCGGCCATGTCTCAGGGTTGTAGACTGGAAGATCTCATTAAGACTAATTGGTCAGATGAGTCGATGTTTAAAGAGTTTTATTTCAAACCCATTATTCACTCTTTTATTAATTAGCTTTCAACGAGCATAATATGAAGACTCCGTGTTTTGCTGTATAATCCCCAGATTCCCCTATATATGACAGGGAATCAAGATTATATATAAAGACATGGTGGCGAGTATTATCCCACCCCATTATCTGATTTGGATCATAAGTTCCTTGTTTAACCCAACCCATGATTTGTAGGCATTTTCTAGGTTTACACAGGGATAGACACAGGGAGAGAAGGACATGGGGATAGACACAGGGAGAGGAGGACACAGGGATAGACACAGGGAGAGAAGGACATGGGGATAGACACAGGGAGAGAAGGACACGGGGAAAGACACAGGGAGAGGAGGACACGGGGAGAGGAGGACATGGGGATAGACACAGGGAGAGGAGGACACGGGGAGAGGAGGACATGGGGATAGACACAGGGAGAGGAGGACATGGGGATAGACACAGGGAGAGGAGGACACGGGGATAGACACAGGGAGAGGAGGACACGGGGAGAGGAGGACATGGGGATAGACACAGGGAGAGGAGGACATGGGGATAGACACGGAGAGGAGGACACGGGGATAGACACAGGGAGAGGAGGACACGGGGATAGACACAGGGAGAGGAGGACACGGGGATAGACACAGGGAGAGAAGGACACGGGGAAAGACACAGGGAGAGGAGGACACGGGGAGAGGAGGACATGGGGATAGACACAGGGAGAGGAGGACACGGGGAGAGGAGGACATGGGGATAGACACAGGGAGAGGAGGACATGGGGATAGACACGGAGAGGAGGACACGGGGATAGACACAGGGAGAGGAGGACACGGGGATAGACACAGGGAGAGGAGGACACGGGGATAGACACAGGGAGAGGAGGACACGGGGAGAGGAGGACATGGGGATAGACACAGGAAGTGGATGACACGGGGATAGACACAGGGAGAGGACGACACGGGAAAGGACGACACGGGGAGATGAGGACACGGGGAAAGGACGACACGGGGAGAGGAGGACACAGGGAGAGGACGACACGGGGAAAGGACGACACGGGGAGAGGACACGGGGATAGACACAGGGAGAGAAGGCCGCAGGGAGAGGACAACACGGGGAGAGGACGACACAGGAAGAGGATGACACAGGGAGAGGACGACATGGGGAGAGGAAACGGGGAGAGGAGGACACGGGGATAGACACAGGGAGAGGAGGACACGGGGAAAGGACGACACGGGGAGATGAGGACACGGGGAGAGGACGACACGGGGAGAGGAGGACACGGGGAAAGGACACACGGGGATAGACACAGGAGAGAGGCCGCAGGGAGAGGACAACACGGGGAGAGGACGACACAGGAAGAGGATGACACAGGGAGAGGACGACATGGGGAGAGGAAACGGGGAGAGGAGGACACGGGGATAGACACAGGGAGAGAAGGCCACAGGGAGAGGACGACACAGGGAGAGGAGGACACAGGGAGAGGAGGACACAGGGAGAGGAGGACACAGGGGGAGGAGGACACAGGGGGAGGAGGACACAGGGGGAGGACGACACAGGGATATGATTTGTGGATTAATGGGAGGCAGGAGGTTTGTATAAAGTGGATGGTAGCAGGACGTGAGCCGGGTATGAGGGCACAGGAGGAAATTTCAGAGGGTCTCTCCGCAGCTGCCAGATTCATACAGTCACGGCATGTGACAGTCTGTGTTATGTGCTGAGAATCGGTCGCCAGGCTTGGTGTATGCACCTTGTGTTACGCCACTTTCTCGTGTTTAACTTTGGGAGACACTATATTTTACTTCTTGTACAACTGCAAAGAAACGCGTATCATATTATTGTGCATCTCCTGCAAAATTTAAGATATGAATCTGACTAACAAACCCATATCTAATAAGGCACAGATTTAACCCTCGCACTGCAGACAGCCCCAGCAGGATGTATAGCCCCAGTAAGTGGGTTAATCTCGTAAAAACATTCCTCGGGTTAGAAAGAAAAAAACACCTGCTGTGATGAGGACTGTCATTCCTCATCTGCCTGTGGGGCTCCTCAGTGCGTCCATCATCCAACAGCACACCCTGTTTGTGACCGCGATGTTGGGGGTCTCCACATGTTCTGGTGGCCCAGACAAGTCTGGTCACGTCAGGTTGTGCGATACCTAGATCCTCTCAGGTTAGTGCAGGAGGTCTTCAACGTGCATGGCTGGCACGTGGCGCTTTGGACACTAGTATGGCCCATGGCCGGAAGCTTGCCTTTCTGCTGAGTGCCTGGGGGAGGCTGCAACCGTGTTGTCTTCCAAGGTGGTGTGGCCCCATACCGTGAATACAGAGGGTGGGAGTGGGATTGGCCTCGGGGTTTTGGGTGCCTCCCTGGGGGTGTGGTGGGACAGAGCTTCCTATAGAAGTCTGCTCAGCCAGGTATGCCGTGCTCCGTTGTCGTTTCTTCGTGATACTATATCTATATCTACCCTCTTTCTCCTGTTGCTTGCCCTTTGACCTTTCTCGAACGCCACCTGCCCTGACCCTCTGGCTTGCTCCACTCTTAGTTCGCCGTTGGACCACCCCACCCACAAAACTGAAACCATGGCTTGTCCATTGCACTGGTGTGGTACTTTGCCGTGACGGACGGGGTACAGTGACTATTGGCGATTTATGAAGCGAGCATAAACAATGGGGATCAGGTTACAGTGCAAGTGGGATGTTTTTAAAACTCTTTAAGGCGATAGTAAAGTGGAACGGCCTGAATTTGGAATGAGCTGTGCCCAGTCTGGGGTCATTTCCAGCCAGTTCTCCTCTTCTAGGATCTTAGAATCAGCTGTCTGTGAATCACGCGGTGATTATTGGGCTTTCTGCTAGTTTAGAATAATAACAGAACACGTCACGGTATCTGACGAAACCAATACTCTACCCATTCATTGCGTGGTGGAATTATCTCCGTCAATCTGCTCTCGTATTAGCTTTATTGTCGTTAGCTTCACACTTGTGATAAAACGTCTGTAAGTCCATGGACGTGTGAGGGACAGGAAGGTGGCGCAGGCTGCTGGCAGCGTCGGTCATACAGGAGTTTCCTTCCAATAAAAGCCGCTAAATAGAAATATTGCTCAGGATTTTTGAAATGTAAAACAAAGGGTAAGGGCCGGTACCATCTCTGCCGGGACTCGAACCCGGAACCTCTGGATTAGAAGTCCAGCGCGCTCGTCCATTGCGCCACAGAGACCTCACCGCACGCTCAGCATCAGCACCAGCCCTGAAAAAGAACGTACCTACAGCATCCACAGCATCACTCCAGCATCATCTCAGCATCACTCCCCCTCCCTGGTCCATGAGGGAGCGAGGGAAAAGCAGGATGCAGGAATGTGCCATGAACATGGTGCTGGATGCAGCAGATGCACACAGGGGAGGAAAGGGTTAATTGAAAGTGGAGCGGTATCCCTGAATCAAGAGCTGCAAGGGCGACGCAGGACCCGAACGCAGGAAGATGTAAAAGGTGGAGCGGAGTATGGAGCTGGGGGGGGGGGGGGGAGTCTGACAGGCCGAGCACATGGAGAGATGACACACAGAGAGACACCAGCCATGCTCAGGAATCTGTGGAGGGATTCCAGGAGACACACAAGTGAGGACCAGAACTGCGCCGCGTGACATGGACACCATGAGGGATGGAGGGGAGAGACACCAAACACATGACACGAGGCAACAAAAACACCACCAAAACCAAGAGATGCTGCACAACCGAAAAGAGAGAGACCGTAACCACAGCCAGGGGAAAAGAGAGCGTAACCACAGCCAGGGGAAAAGAGAGAGAGCGTAACCACAGCCAGGGGAAAAGAGAGAGAGCGTAACCACAGCCAGGGGAAAAGAGAGAGAGCGTAACCACAGCAAGGGGGAAAGAGAGAGAGCGTAACCACAGCCAGGGGAAACGAGAGAGAGTGTAACCACAGCCAGGGGAAAAGAGAGAGAGAGAGCGTAACCACAGCCAGGGGAAAAGAGAGCGTAACCACAGCCAGGGGAAAAGAGACCTTAACCACAGCCAGGGGAAAAGAGAGAGACCATAACCACAGCAAGGGGGAAAGAGAGAGACCGTAACCACAGCAAGGGGGAAAGAGAGAGAGCGTAACCACAGCCAGGGGAAAAGAGAGAGAGCGTAACCACAGCCAGGGGAAAAGAGAGAGAGTGTAACCACAGCCAGGGGAAAAGAGAGAGTAACCACAGCCAGGGGAAAAGAGAGAGAGTGTAACCACAGCCAGATGAAAAGAGAGATACCGTAACCACAGACAGGGGGAAAGAGAGAGAGTGTAACCACAGTGAGGGGCAAAGAGAGAGACCGTATCCACAGCCAGGGGAAAAGAGAGAAACCGTAACCACAGCCAGGGGTAGAGAGAGACTGTAACCACAGCCAGGGAAAAAAGAGAGAGAGAGCGTAACCACAGCCAGGGAAAAGAGAGAGAGAGCGTAACCACAGTCAGAAAACATCAATATTTAGTAATAATATGAGAGAGAGATGTTACATATTATATCACAGGGAGGTGCCGGTTATCACATCACGTGACGTTACATAGTATATCACAGGGAGGTGCCGGGTATCACATCACGTGGCGTTACATATGATATCACAGGGAGGTGCCGGGTATCACATCACGTGGCGTTACATATGATATCACAGGGAGGTGCCGGGTATCACATCATGTGGCGTTACATATTATATCACATGGCGGTGCCGGGTATCACATCATGTGGCGTTACATATTATATCACAGGGAGGTGCCGGTTATCACATCACGTGACGTTACATATTATATCACAGGGAGGTGCCGGTTATCACATCATGTGACGTTACATATTATATCACAGGGAGGTGCCGGTTATCACATCACGTGACGTTACATAGTATATCACAGGGAGGTGCCGGGTATCACATCACGTGGCGTTACATATGATATCACAGGGAGGTGCCGGGTATCACATCATGTGGCGTTACATATTATATCACAGGGAGGTGCCGGGTATCACATCACGTGGCGTTACATATGATATCACAGGGAGGTGCCGGGTATCACATCATGTGGCGTTACATATTATATCACAGGGAGGTGCCGGGTATCACATCACGTGGCGTTACATATGATATCACAGGGAGTGCCGGGTATCACATCACGTGGCGTTACATATGATATCACAGGGAGGTGCCGGGTATCACATCATATGGCGTTACATATTATATCACAGGGCAGTGCCGGGTATCACATTGTGTGGCGTTACATATTATATCACAGGGAGGAGCCGGGTATCACATTGTGTGACGTTACATATTATATCACAGGGAGGTGCCGGGTATCACATCACGTGACGTTACATATTATATCACAGGCAGGTGCCGGGTATCACATCACGTGGCGTTACATATTATATCACGGGGCGGTGCCGGGTATCACATTGTGTGACGTTACATATTATATCACAGGGAGGTGCCGGGTATCACATTGTGTGACGAACATATTATATCACAGGGCAGTGCCGGGTATCACATCACGTGACGTTACATATTATATCACAGGGCGGTGCCGGGTATCACATCGCGTGACGAACATATTATATCACAGGGCAGTGCCGGGTATCACATCGCGTGACGTTACATATTATATCACAGGGCAGTGCCGGGTATCACATCGCGTGACGTTACATATTGTCATGGAGCTGATGTAACGCTCCATGATTCAAACCCCAAGAGACTTTATGTTCATTTATATCGTGTGATTTTAAATATTTTACATCTCTTGGTTTTAGTTAAAATTAGTTTAGTGTAAAATGGCGTAACTTTAGTTTTAAATATACTTATATTCCTGTAGGTAAATGTGTTTCTGTATAGCCAGTAAACAAGCTTTACTGCTGTGTAAATTATGCAACAGGGCTTTTCCCCTTATCTAGCTGCATGTTTGATTCAAGAAGTCTGTGATAGTGTTTGTCTTTAATCTGATGTGTTAGAACAATGGATTATACAAATGTTGTGTGAGCTGAAGGCTAAAGAATGTAAAGAATGTTTCTTGTAAATATCTGACATAATGTAATTAGTATATTGGTAAGGCGAGGTGCGTCATTTTATGCAAATTGTGACTGTTGGACTTCAGCATAAATGGTGGCGTTTTGTTCATTAAAAAGACTGAGAACTCCCAGAGCTCAGAGAAAGAGAATCCTGTTTTAAAGCATACAGCCGCGCCTGGTGTCTTTATTACAAACTACGCTACACTATATACTCAACATCAGAAGGCACCGAGCGGCCTTCTGGAAATTCCTAAAGGCTCCAGGGCAGAGGAACAGAAGCAGGCGGGTCAAGCTGCTCGAGGCACTGAGGACAGCGCTCCCAGTAGCCGGGCTGACCGCAACGAAGGGGTGTCTGGAGAGCCAGGACAGGCGGAAGAGAACGGTTCTGTCACACATATTATATCACAGGGAGGTGCCGGGTATCACATCATGTGACGTTACATATTATATCACATGGCGGTGCCGGGTATCACATCATGTGACGTTACATATTATATCACATGGCGGTGCCGGGTATCACATCATGTGACGTTACATATTATATAACAGGGTGGTGCCGGGTATCACATCATGTGACGTTACATATTATATCACATGGCGGTGCCGGGTATCACATCATGTGACGTTACATATTATATCACGGGGCGGTGCCGGGTATCACATTGTGTGACGTTACATATTATATCACAGGGCGGTGCCGGGTATCACATCATGTGACGTTACATATTATATCACAGGGCGGTGCCGGGTATTACATTGTGTGACGTTACATATTATATCACAGGGCGGTGCCGGGTATTACATTGTGTGACGTTACATATTATATCACAGGGCGGTGCCAGGTATCACATCACGTGACGTTACATATTATATCACAGGGCGGTGCCGGGTATCACATCACGTGACGTTACATATTATATCACAGGGTGGTGCCGGGTCTCACATTGTGTGACGAACATATTATATCACAGGGCGGTGCCGGGTATCACATCACGTGACGTTACATATGATATCACAGGGAGGTGTCGGGTATCACATCACGTGACATTACATATTATATCACAGGGCAGTGCCGGGTATCACATCACGTGACGTTACATATTATATCACAGGGAGGTGCCGGGTATCACATTGTGTGACGAACATATTATATCACAGGGCGGTGCCGGGTATCACATCACGTGACGTTACATATGATATCACAGGGAGGTGCCGGGTATCACATTGCGTGACGTTACATATTATATCACAGGGAGGAGCCGGGTATCACATTGCGTGACGTTACATATTATATCACAGGGAGGTGCCGGGTATTACCTCGCGTGACATTACAGCATGTGAGTGACGGTGGCCTCTGTAATCAGTGCAGCGTGTGAGTGACGGCAGCCTCTGTATCCAGTGCAGTGTGTGAGTGATGGTGACCTCTGTACCCAGTGCAGCGTGTGAGTGACGGTGGCCTCTGTTCCCAGTGCAGCGTGTTAGGGATGGCGGCCTCTGTACCCAGTGCAGTGTGTGAGTGATGGTGACCTCTGTACCCAGTGCAGCGTGTGAGTGACGGTGGCCTCTGTTCCCAGTGCAGCATGTTGGTGATGGCGGCCTCTGTACCCAGTGCAGTGTGTGAGTGACAGCAGCCTCTGTATCCAGTGCAGCGTGTGAGTGATGGCGGCCTCTGTACCCAACGCAGTGTGTGAGTGACGGCAGCCTCTGTAACCAGTGCAGCGTGTTAGTGACAGCAGCTTTTGTACCCGGTGCGGCGTGTGAGTGACGGCGGCCTCTGTACCCAGTGCAGCGTGTTAGTGATGGCGGCCTCTGTACTGAGCGCAGCGGGTTAGTGACGTTGGCCTCTGTATCCAGTGCAGCGTGTGAATGATGGCGGCCTCTGTACCCCGTGCAGCATATTAGTGACAGCGGCCTCTGTACCCAGTGCAGTGTGTGAGTGAAAGTGGCATCTGTACCCAGTGCAGCGTGTGAGTGATTTGTGACCTCTATACCCAGTGCAGCGTGTGAGTGATGGCGGCCTCTGTACCCAGTGCAGCGTGTTAGTGACGGCAGCCTATGTACCAAGTGCAGCGTGTTAGTGACGGCAGCCTATGTACCCAGTGCAGCGTGTGAGTGACGGCGGCCTTTATATCCAGTGCAGCACTGGGAACAGTGGCTACCGTCACTTAAGGTTACAGGTGTTTTTTCTGTCCTGTGTCGCTTGCTTGAGACAAAGTTTTGAAACTTCAGAGTGCACAAATCGCTGCGCCACCACGACGGCAAATCCTGATCACATTAGGCGTAATGAGCCGCCGATGAGCCGACAGAAAGAGCAGCAGCTAAGTGCATTAATTCCAATTGTGCTAGGAGAAACACGGGCAGCAGCCAGGAGCCTCCCCGGGGCCCCGTACCACCATCCCCAAGGGCCCGGTGACGAATGGGGCGCTCATCGCTGCCTCTGTCCAGCTCAGCACAATTCACCGGCTTAATTTTTCAACAATTAAGGGCTTTTTAAGTGAAGGAACAGAAAAACAGTAAGGGAAAGACAACGAGCGTCCCAATCAGGTGCTCGACCACATGAGGCAAAGAAACGACAACGGGCCTCAGGGGCACAACAAAACCAACCCCATCTGGCTGAGAGCTGAGGGGACCCCAGCTCCAACTATATACGAAGAGGACACAGCGGCCCCGAGGCTTTACCCTTCCTACTCACCAAGGATAGAAAAAGAGAAGCACATAGTTACAAAAATAGAAAAAAAGACATGTGTCCATCAGGTTCAGCCTTTCCCACATCACCTACTGCTGTTGATACAAAAGAAACAAAAAAAAAACAGTCTAGAGCGCTCGCCAACATGCAAAACACTGGGAAAATGCATTCTCGCCCCCAGATGGTGTCAGATTCTCCCTGGATCAAGAAGCTTTTATCCACATATTAAATATTATAACTGTCACAGACCTGGAAACCTCCAGAAATTTAAACCATTTCCCCCCAGTGTGATGTGTAATGTCTGGACAATCAAGGACCAGCCCGGAGCGTCAGTCCACCCTCCTCTACCCAGAGCGTCAGTCCACACTCCTCTACCCAGAGCGCCAGTCCACCCTCTCTACCCAGAGCGTCAGTCCACCCTCCTCTACCCAGAGCGTCAGTCCACCCTCCTCTACCCAGAGCGCCAGTCCACCCTCTCTACCCAGAGCGTCAGTCCACACTCCTCTACCCAGAGCGTCAGTCCACCCTCCTCTACCCAGAGCGCCAGTCCACCCTCTCTACCCAGAGCGTCAGTCCACCCTCCTCTACCCAGAGCGCCAGTCCACCCTCTCTACCCAGAGCGTCAGTCCACCCTCCTCTACCCAGAGTGTCAGTCCACCCTCTACCCAGAGCGTCAGTCTACCCAGAGCGGCAGTCCACAATCTACTCAGAGCATCAATCCACCCTCTACCCAGAGCGTCAGTCCACCCTCCTCTACCCAGAGCGTCAGTCCATCCTCCTCTACCCAGAGCTTCAGTCCACCCTCCTCTACCCAGAGCATCAGTCCACCCTCTACCCAGAGCCTCAGTCCACCCTCTACCCAGAGCGTCAGTCCACCCTCTACCCAGAGCGTCTGTCCACCATCTACCCAGAGTGTCAGTCACCCTCTTCTACCCAGAGCCTCAGTCTACCCTCTACCCAGAGCGTCAGCCACCCTCTACCCAGAGCGTCAGTCCACCCACTACCCAGAGCGTCAGTCCACCCTCCTCTACCCAGATAGTCAGTCCACCCTCTACCCAGATAGTCAGTCCACCCTCTACCCAGAGTGTCAGTCCACCCTCCTCTACCCAGAGCATCGTCGGTCCACCCTCTACCCAGAGCCTCAGTCTACCCTCTACCCAGAGCGTCAGTCCACCCTCTACCCAGTCAGTCCACCCTCCTCTACCCAGTGTCAGTCCACCCTCCTCTACCCAGAGCTTCAGTCCACACTCTACCCAGAGCCTCAGTCCACCCTCTACCCAGAGCATCAGTCCACCCTCTACCCAGAGCGTCAGTCCACCCTCCTCTACCCAGAGCGTCAGTCCATCCTCCTCTACCCAGAGCGTCAGTCCACCCTCTACCCAGAGCGTCAGTCAACCCTCTACCCAGAGCATCAGACCAACCTCTACCCAGAGCGTCAGTCCAACTTCTACCCAGAGCGTCAGTCTACCCCTACCCAGAGCGTCAGTCTACCGTCTACCCAGAGCGTCAGTCCATCCTCCTCTACCCGGAGCTTCAGTCCAGCCTCCTCTACCCAGAGCTTCAGGCCATCCTCCTCTACCCGGAGCGTCAGTCCACCCTCCTCTACCCAGAGCGTCAGTCCATCCTCTACGCAGAGCGTCAGTCCACCCTCTCAACCCAGAGCGTCAGTCCACCCTCTCTACCCAGAGCGTCAGTCCACCCTCCTCTACCCAGAGCGTCAGTCCACCCTCTACCCAGAGCGTCAGTCCACCCTCCTCTACCCAGAGCGTCAGTCCATCCTCCTCTACCCAGAGCGTCAGTCCACCCTCCTCTACCCAGAGCGTCAGTCCACAATCTACTCAGAGCGTCAATCCACCCTCTACCCAGAGCGTCAGTCCACCTCCCTCTACCAGAGTGTCAATCCACCCTCTACCCAGAGCCTCAGTCTACCCTCTACCCAGAGCGTCAGTCCACCCTCCTCTACCCAGAGCGTCAGTCCACCTTCTACCCAGAGCGTCAGTCCACCCTCTACCCAGAGCGTCAGTCCACCCTCTACCCAGAGCGTCAGTCCACTCTCTACCAGAGCGTCAGTCCACCCTCTACCCAGAGCGTCAGTCCACCCTCTACCCAGAGCGTCAGTCCACCCCTACCCAGAGCGTCAGTCCACCCTCCTCTACCAGAGCGTCAGTCCACAATCTACTCAAAGCGTCAATCCACCTCTACCCAGAGCGTCAGTCCACCCTCCTCTACCCAGAGTGTCAATCCACCCTCTACCCAGAGCCTCAGTCTACCCTCTACCCAGAGCGTCTGTCCACCTTCTACCCAGAGCGTCAGTCCACCCTCTACCCAGAGCGTCAGTCCACCCTCTACCCAGAGCGTCAGTCCACCCTCTACCCAGAGCGTCAGTCCACCCTCTACCCAGAGCGTCAGTCCACCCTCTACCCAGAGCGTCAGTCCACCCTCTACCCAGAGCGTCAGTCCACCCTCTACCCAGAGCGTCAGTCCACCCTCCTCTACCCAGAGCGTCAGTCCACCCTCTACCCAGAGCGTCAGTCCACCCTCCTCTACCCAGAGCGTCAGTCTACCCTCCTCTACCCAGAGCATCGTCAGTCCACCCTCTACCCAGAGCATCGTCAGTCCACCCTCTACCCAGAGCATCGTCAGTCCACCCTCTACCCAGAGCATCGTCAGTCCACCCTCTACCCAGAGCGTCAGTCCACCCTCCTCTACCCAGAGCGTCAGTCTACCTCCTCTACTCAGAGCATCGTCAGTCCACCCTCTACACAGAGCGTCAGTCCACCCTCTACCCAGAGCGTCAGTCCACCTCTACCCAGAGCGTCAGTCCACCCTCTACCCAGAGCGTCAGTCCACCCTCTACCCAGAGCGTCAGTCCACCCTCTACCCAGAGCGTCAGTCCACCCTCTACCCAGAGCGTCAGTCCACCCTCCTCTACCCAGAGCGTCAGTCCACAATCTACTCAGAGCGTCAATCCACCCTCTACCCAGAGCGTCAGTCCACCCTCCTCTACCCAGAGTGTCAATCCACCCTCTACCCAGAGCCTCAGTCTACCCTCTACCCAGAGCGTCAGTCCACCCTCCTCTACCCAGAGCGTCTGTCCACCCTCTACCCAGAGCGTCAGTCCACCCTCTACCCAGAGCGTCAGTCCACCCTCTACCCAGAGCGTCAGTCCACCCTCTACCCAGAGCGTCAGTCCACCCTCTACCCAGAGCGTCAGTCCACCCTCTACCCAGAGCGTCAGTCCACCCTCTACCCAGAGCGTCAGTCCACCCTCTACCCAGAGCGTCAGTCCACCCTCCTCTACCCAGAGCGTCAGTCCACCCTCTACCCAGAGCGTCAGTCCACCCTCCTCTACCCAGAGCGTCAGTCTACCCTCCTCTACCCAGAGCATCGTCAGTCCACCCTCTACCCAGAGCATCGTCAGTCCACCCTCTACCCAGAGCATCGTCAGTCCACCCTCTACCCAGAGCGTCAGTCCACCCTCTACCCAGAGCGTCAGTCCACCCTCCTCTACCCAGAGCGTCAGTCTACCCTCCTCTACTCAGAGCATCGTCAGTCCACCCTCTACACAGAGCGTCAGTCCATCCTCTACCCAGAGTGTCAGTCCACCCTCCTCTACCCAGAGCGTCAGACTACCCAGAGTGTCAGTCCACAATCTACTCAGAGCGTCAGTCCACCCTCCTCTACCCAGAGCGTCAGTCCATCCTCCTCTACCCAGAGCGTCAGTCCATCCTCCTCTACCCAGAGCATCAGTCCATCCTCACTAGCCCAGAAGCGTCAGTCCACCTCCTCTACCCAGAGCGTCAGTCCACAATCTACTCAGAGCGTCAATCCACCCTCTACCCAGAGCGTCAGTCCACCCTCCTCTACCCAGAGCGTCAGTCCACCCTCTACCCAGAGCGTCCGTCCACCCTCTACCCAGAGCGTCAGTCCACCCTCCTCTACCCAGAGTGTCAGTCCACCCTCTACCCAGAGCCTCAGTCTACCCTCTACCCAGAGCGTCAGTCCACACTCCTCTACCCAGAGCGTTCGTCCACAATCTACTCAGAGCGTCAATCCACCCTCTACCAGAGCCTCAGTCTACCCTCTACCCAGAGCGTCAGTCCACCCTCCTCTACCCAGAGCGTCTGTCCATTCTACCCAGAGCGTCAGTCCACCCTCTACCCAGAGCGTCAGTCCACCTCTACCCAGAGCGTCAGTCCCCCTCTACCCAGAGCGTCAGTCCACCCTCTACCCAGAGCGTCAGTCCACCCTCTACCCAGAGCGTCAGTCCACCCTCTACCCAGAGCGTCAGTCCACCCTCCTCTACCCAGAGCGTCAGTCCACCCTCTACCCAGAGCGTCAGTCCACCCTCCTCTACCCAGAGCGTCAGTCTACCCTCCTCTACCCAGAGCATCGTCAGTCCACCCTCTACCCAGAGCATCGTCAGTCCACCCTCTACCCAGAGCGTCAGTCCACCCTCTACCCAGAGCGTCAGTCCACCCTCTACCCAGAGCGTCAGTCCACCCTCTACCCAGAGCGTCAGTCCACCCTCTACCCAGAGCGTCAGTCTACCCTCCTCTACTCAGAGCATTCGTCAGTCCACCCTCTACACAGAGCGTCAGTCCACCCTCTACCCAGAGCGTCAGTCCACCCTCCTC
>CM019075.1:975006-1037506 GCA_009667805.1 Leptobrachium leishanense
TCTTCATCTGTCAATAATCTATATAATAAAAGAGTAAGGCTTTGGCTGTCCGTCGCCAAAGCCTTACTGCACATGCGCGCGCAACCAGCGGCAGTTGGTTGCGCGCGCATGCAACCGCCGCGGCACGAGCCGGCTGCCGGCTCGCCGCGGCGGTTACACATGCACACAGCAGCCGGGTAGAGGCTGCGCTCGCAGCCTCTACCCGGCTGCCGCGCGCATCCTACCCCCCGAGCGGCGGAGGGAAAGTTCCCTCGCTTCCGCTTTGAAGGACCCAAGCCCCGGTCACGTGACCGCGGCTTGGGTCCTTCAAAGACCGGAAGCGGGGAAATCTTCACTTCCCTGGCGCCGCTCGACAGGTAAGTATGAGCGCTGGTGGGGGGGGGGGGGGGTGTCAATATCCACGAGCTGGGGGGGGTCAATATCCACGAGCTGGGGGACCATATCCACGACCTGGGGGCAAATCCACGAGCTGGGCAAATCCACGTGCTGGGCAAATCCATGAGCTGGGGCAAATCCATGTGCTGGGCAACTCCATGAGCTGGGGGCAAATCCATGTGCTGGGCAAATCCATGAGCTGGGGGCAAATCCATGTGCTGGGGCAAATCCATGTGCTGGGCAAATCCATGAGCTGGGCAACTCCATGAGCTGGGGGCAAATCCATGAGCTGGGGCAAATCCATGAGCTGGGGGCAAATCCATGTGCGGGGGCAAATCCATGAGCTGGGGGAAATCCATGAGCTGGGGGCAAATCCATGAGCTGGGGGCAAATATCCATGTGCTGTGGCAGTATCCACATGCTGGGGCAATATCCACGTGCTGGGGCAGTATCCACGAGCTGGGGCAGTATACCCACAATAGACTGCCCTCTGGGCAGGCTGGGGCAGTATCCACGTGCGGGGGCAGTATCCACGTGCTGGGGCAGTATCCACGAGCTGGGGCAGTATATCCATGAGCAGGGGCAGTATATCCACAATAGACCAATAGACTGCCCTCTGGGCAGGCTTTACAACTAGTATATAAATAAGAATATAAGGAGTCTCACTGTAAGACAAATGGAAAAAACACAGGGCATATCTGCATATATAAAGGATATAGAAGCCCCTGCTCATATAACATGCTCACAGGATATATATGCAATAAGGGCACATCAATCAAGATACTCAGACGCTGTGATCCGCCTGTAGACCTGTGGTGTAGCTGGAAACCGCTGGTAAAATCAGCTTTCAGGAACGCTGAACACCATATAGGATGCAGGACACAACAAAAAGGCTGGACTGAATAAGGCTAGGGTCAGACGAGCACATTTTGTATGGATTGTGCGTCCGTGCAGTACGGACGCACGTTCTGACGCAGTAGTGGCCACACAGTCTGTTTTTATGGCTGAGATTTTTTTTTGATGGATGTAGATGGGCAATGAAAAAACATTTTGTCCGTCAAAAATGCTGGAGGTATAAATGCTGG
Organism: Leptobrachium leishanense; assembly: GCA_009667805.1. Taxonomy (NCBI): domain Eukaryota; kingdom Metazoa; phylum Chordata; class Amphibia; order Anura; family Megophryidae; genus Leptobrachium; species Leptobrachium leishanense. The sequence goes on from CM019075.1 coordinate 976,467, forward strand.
AGGTAAAAATGCTGGAGGAATAAATGCTGGAGGTAAAAATGCAGTCCGTCTGACAACGTTCCATCACTCACACACAAAGCTATGCGGACGTGGCGCACTCCCCACGTCGGTTCTAGCGGTTTTACGATCTTGCCTAACCTCCGTCCGTTTGCCGTAAACGTACTTCGTGTGTGGGGCTCCATTGGTCAGAATGCTATGCTGCCACGGACGTACAAATGTGCGGCAACATGGACGTGATAACTGCGCTCGTCTGACACGGGCCTCAAACTATCAAAATCAAATTTAACCCCTTAGAGACCGCGGACGTACCATGTACGTCATGGCCGCAGGTCTCTTTTAGACCCGCTGACGTACATGGTACGTCCTGCGGTCTTTTGAGCGCTGGAAGCGATCGGATCGCTTCCAGCAGCTCAAACGCCATTGCAGGCTGCCTGGGAGTCCAGGCATCCATGCAATGGCGTTTAGAAGTGCCGGGGCACCTTGTGATCGCTCCCCGGGAGCGATCAACATCCGGTTTGACCGGAAAGGTGCCCCGCACTTCTACAGAGCGCTGGAAGCGATCGGTATCGCTTCCAGCTGCTCTGAGTATATTGCAGGGATGCCTCGACATCGAGGCATCCTTGCAATATGTTTACCTGCCGAGCGATCACTTCCGGTAGCGGCAGGAAGTGCTGAGTGCCACGAGGTATCATGGCACTCAGTACAAAAAAGATCACATGAGTGATCAGGTGCTCTGCTGGGTGCCTCGAGGGATCAAGGCACCCAGCAGACTAAAATAAAGTGTAAAAAAGTGTAAAAAAAAATAAATGAATAAAAATGAATAAAATAAAATAAGTGTGACAGCCAAGATGGCGCTGCCCTTCTAAGGGCAGGGTCATCTTGGGGCTGTGTGGGATGTTCCTAGCCTGCCTCATCAGAGAGGCAGGCTAGCAACATCCAATCAGAAGTAAGAAAAAATTTAAATAAAATTTCTAATTTGTCTGGTCAGGTCAATATTTTGTAAATATTAGCCGTGACCTCTGTGATTCTCCCTCCCTCTCCTCACTTGTGTTTTGGTGAGCGAGAGAGAGATCAGATTTGACAGGTTAGAGATTTTAGGTAGATTTAGTGAGATTAGAAAAATTGAGGCAGATTTAGAGAGATTTTATGGAGATTTAGAAGAATTGAGGCAGGTTTAGAGGGATTTAGAGAGATTTAGGTGTTTATTTGTATTTTCTTGTGAAACCCAACGGTTCTTCTAAGAACCAATAATCCGCTTATATATATATAATAATTATAAAATTTTATAATCTATTATATATAATGTCTGAGAGGGTGTACAGCGCCGAGGAGGCATATGCCATCCTGGCGTCAGAATCTGAGGCATCTGCGTCGGACTCAGACCCTGATTTTGACCCCGCTAACTGCTCAGAGACATCGCTAGATACATCATCTACGCTGGCTGATGTATCTAGTGATGTTTCTGATGCAGATCCTGGGCCACCACCTGCCAGCAGGAGACGCACAGCTCCAGCTGAGGAGTGGGTAGTGCCTCATCGCCAGAGGCCAGATATCCCTCCTTTCACGGCAAATCCTGGCATCAATATTGATGTTGCAGGATTTACCGCCACACAGTTTTTGCAGGTGTTTATGGGGGATGATTTGTTGGGCCACATCGTGGCCCAATCAAATCTGTATGCCCATCAGCATTGTGCTGCGAAGCCAGACTCCTACTTGGCAAGGCAGCAATGGACCCCGCTAGATGTGCCAGAATTTCTGAAATTCTGGGCACTTACTATGCTGATGGGCATCATAAAGAAGCCCTCAATTCGTTCCTACTGGAGCAGTAGCCCCATCTGCTCTACCCCCATTTACCCCCAATCAATGTCACGTAGAAGGTATGAAAACATTTTGCGTTTCATGCACTTCAGTGACAACAGCCTGTGCCCTCCTAGAGAGCATCCCCAGTTTGACAGGCTGTATAAAATCTGCCCCCTGATTACCCACTTCGCCGCCAGGTTTGCAGAGGCTTATACACCTGGAAGGAATATCTGCGTGGATGAATCCCTAATGAAATACAAGGGAAGGCTGGATTCAAGCAGTATATTCCTTCCAAACGCTCCAGGTATGGAGTGAAGGTGTATAAGCTCTGTGACAGCGAGAGTGGGTATACTCAGGCCTTCCGGGTGTACGAGGGAAAGGGAGTAGCCTTGACCCTCCAGGTTGCCCAGAACACACGGGAACCAGTGGCATTGTGTGGGACCTACTTTTTCCCCTGATGAACAAAGGGTACCACTTGTATGTTGGTAATTTTTATATGAGTGTCCCTTTGTTCAAGCTGCTGTATTGTTTTGATACAGCAGCATGCGGTACTGTTCGCAAGAACCGCGTAGGTTTCCCAGCACCGCTTGCCCGCACCCGGTTAAAAAGGGGGGAGACCTCAGCTCTGCGCCAAGAGGAGCTGTTGGCGGTCAAGTACAGAGACAAGAAGGATGTATACCTTCTATCCACCATCCACACTGAGAGGTCTGTGGAGGTCTCTGTACGTGGCAGAGCTGAGCGCATCAGGAAGCCAGTGTGCATCAAAGCCTATAACCGGCATATGGGTGGGGTTGATCTGGCAGATCAGCTGCTCCAGCCCTACCAGATTATGCGGAAGTCAAGGGCCTGGTACAAAAAGGTTGCAATTTACCTGATGCAAATTGCAACCCACAATGCCTTTTTGCTCTGCAAAAAGGCAAACCCCGAGAGTGACGCTGTCCTTTTTACAGTTTCAGCTCCAGGTCATTTCGGGGCTTTTGTACCAGGATGCACCTGCTCCCCGGGCGGTGATGGGGGACAGAGTTGGGGCTACACATTTTATTTATAAAATCCCCCCTACTGAGGGCAAACAGAAACCCCAAAAAAGGTGCAGGGTGTGTTTCAAGAGGGGGCAGAGGAGAGACACAATCTTTTACTGCCCAGAATGCCCTGGACAACCCGGTCTGTGTCTTGGGGACTGTTTCAAGATATATCACACTGTGCGTGATCTGTGATTTTTTTTTTCCTTTCTATTTTTTTCTTACATGTTAGTTAGTTAGTTCAGTTTAGTTTAGTTTTTTTTTCTTTTACTGCACCAGACTTTTACATTTTATTCGTACATTTTTATGTTCTACAATTGGTGCTGTATTTTGCCAAAATCTTTGAACACCTATGCATGGGGGGCATGGGTGTACTCAGGAGACCTGGCAGAAAACAACCTGGAGAGTTTTCATGCAGTAACAAACAACAGTGTCTCCTAAATCACAGTCCAAATCTAATGTGGCCGTAAAAATCTGAAAATTGAAAAATTACCGCCACACACCTTCTCAAATGTTTTGGGCTAAAACCGTTGCATCCATGGCATCAAAGCACTCCATATGCAATACCTTGGGGTGTCAACATAACAAATATAAACAATTTTCTGGCAATAATTCAAACTGGGGTGCGGTAGACCCAAAACCAAAGATAGGCCTAGCTGAAGAAATAATCTCAATTTCAACTCCAATGACAAAGTCATAAAAATTGTATTTGAACCTTCCCAAAATCCTGGCAAACCTATGCATGGGGGGCATGGGTGTACTCAGGAGACCTTGCAGAAAACAACCTGGAGAGTTTTCATGCAGTAACCAACAACAGTGTCTCCTAAATCACAGTCCAAAACTGATGTGGGTGTGAAAATGAAAAATGACCACCAAACAGTATCCAATTTGTTTGGAGCAAACGGTTGCATCCATGGCATAAAAACACTCCATTTACAATACTTTGGGGTGTTAGCTTACCAAATATATGCACGTTAATAAAATTGGGGTATGTAAAAAGGCCCCTAAAAAGAAGATAAGCAAAGAAGATACTGTATGTCAAATTAGAAAATTGACAAGCACATGTCAAAAGATTGGCGTAGCACCCCCAAAACAACAGAACAAATCTATATATGGGTGGTATCACTTTACTCAGAAGATGTTGCTGAACATATTTGGGGTGTTTTTTGGCAGTAACCCATAACTGGATTTGACAATTCACGCCTAAAGTACAATGTGTGAAAAAATAACACAAAAAGTGACTACCTGAAAGATTGACATAGAGCTAGTGCATGGAAAGTGTTAAAATACAACTCTTTGAAGTACCCTAGGGTGCCCTTTCTAAAAATATATGGTTTGATGGGGGTAAATTACTTTGGCCGGCTTCAAAAATGTCCCAAATAGGACATGGGTGCATGATGACGAAATGTGAAAATTCCAAGTTGGAAAACTGAAATGCGCACCCCCCAAATAAGGCCTATTAGCCCCCAAATGACCCGACATACCTATACATGGGTGGTATCAATTTACTCAGAAGATGTTGCTGAACATATTTTGTGGTGCTCTTTGGCAGTAAACCTTAAAGTTCACAGTACATGTATTCTTAAATTGCGTTCAAAAAAAAAAATCACCAAAACTTTTTTTTTTCTCAAACTTTGGCATAGATTTGTGGTAAAATGGTTTGCATGGAAAGAGTCAAAATACCCCAAGTTTAATACCTTGATTTGTGTACTTTAACAAAATATGTATATGTGGAGGGTTATTCAGGAATTAGTGACAGATATCAGTGTTACAATGTCACTATCACTAGTTTTGAAAATAAACTCTTTGGAATTGGCAAAGTGCTACTTGCACTTATTGTTGCATAAAATAAGGAAAAAAGCGAGGAATATGTAAACATTGGGTATTGCTAAACTCAGTACTAAATTTAGAAACTACTAAGGAATTAAATTTTTTTGACGGTTGTTGATACATAAGAAATTTTGGGGGTCAAAGTTCGAAAAAGTGGTGTTTTTTCAATTTTTTTGTAATATTTCACAATATTTTTTATAGTAAATTATATGAAATGATGAAAAAAAAATGGTATTTTTATAAAGTCCATTTAATGACGAGAAAAACAGTGTAAAATATGTGTGGGTTACATAAACGAGTAAGAGGAAAATTTGACGTAAACACTAACAGCGCAGAAACGTAAAAACAGCAGCGGTCACTAAAGGACGGATTTGTGTAAAACCGCCCGGTCACTAAGGGGTTAATAGGACATAAACGCCAACGTGTTTCGTTACATAAACGTAACTTTCTCAAGGCAAAAAGTCCATAAAAAGGTTCTGCATGGATTCTGAAAGCTGATTTTACCAGCGGTTTCCAGCTACACCACAGGTCTAAAGGCCAATCACAGCGGCTGAGTATCTTGATGTGCCCTTATTGCATATATATCCTGTGAGCATGTTATATGAGCAGGGGCTTCTATATCCTTTATATATGCAGTTCTGCCCTGTGTTTTTCATTTGTCTTACAGTGAGACTCCTTATATTAATATTTACGTTTTAAGGACAAGGAATAGCCGCTCTGGTACACAATGGATAAAAGGAAGGGAAGTCAGGAAAACAGGCCAGGTCGATAAACAGTAATGCACACAATTTTGGACATACAGTTGTGTTCAAAATTATTCAACCCCCAATGCTGTAAAGGGTTTTAGGGAATTTAGTGACATTTGTAATTGTATTCAGAATGAAATCCTACAAGGACTTTTTAAAGAACCATATGCAACTAAAATGACATCAATTGGTTTTGTAATACAGTAGTAAATGTTTCTTTTGTGAATTCTTCATTGACACAATTATTCAACCCCTTAAAGACTACCACTCTGAAGAACAGAGGTTCATTCAAGTGTTTTCAATCAGGTATTGAAAACACCTGTGGATGTCACGGAGCAGCAATAAAGCATAATAAGCACCAATTAGGCAGCTTTAAAATGACTGTGATACTCAGCTCCTTCTAGACATTTACTGGTGTGGTTACAAACATGGTGAAGTCAAGAGAATGGTCCAGGAAGACAAGAGAAGAGGTGATTACTCTTCACAGGAAGGGCAATGGCTATAAGAAGATTGCAAAGATGTTAAACATACCAAGAGAGACCATAGGAAGCATCATTCACAAATTCAAGGCAAAGGGCACTGTTGAAACGCTACCTGGTCGTGGCAGAAAGAAGATGCTGACTTCGACTGCTGTGCGCTACTTGAAGCGAAGAGTGGAGAAAAGTCCCCATGTGACTGCTGAGGAACTGAGAAAAGATTTGTTCGATGTGGGTACTAAAGTTTCAGCTCAGACAATACGGCACACACTGCGTAATGAAGGCCTCCATGCCAGAACTCCCAGGCGCACCCCCTTGCTGTCTCCAAAGAATAAGAAGAGTCGACTGCAGTATGCCAAAAGTCATGTGGACAAACCACAGACGTTTTGGGATAGTGTTCTGTGGACTGATGAAACAAAATTAGAACTGTTTGGGCCCATGGATCAACGCTATGTTTGGAGGAGGAAGAACAAGGCCTATGAAGAAAAGAACACCTTGCCTACTGTGAAGCATGGCGGGGGGGTCAATCATGCTTTGGGGCTGTTTTGCTTCTGCAGGTACAGGGAAGCTTCAGCCTGTGCAAGGTACCATGAATTCTCTTCAGTACCAGGAGATATTGGATGACAATGTGATGCAGTCCGTCACAAACCTGAGGCTTGGTAGACATTGGACCTTTCAACAGGACAATGATCCCAAGCATACCTCCAAGTCCACTAGAGCATGGTTGCAGATTAAAGGCTGGAACATTTTGGAGTGGTGTCAGATATAATCTCTCCACGTGAATACAACACGTGTATATATATTGGACTTATCAGACAAGCCTCCAATATGTCTATATTGGATTTACTGGACCTACCTCGGCAGTCGCCTCCAATATATCAGGGATTATTATTTCGTAAGAAATTTATACGAGACACAAATATCAATCGTTTATATCTCTTAGAAATTATCCTGAATTCTTTTAATTGTCTGTGTCTTGCTTTAAAAAATACAATTATCAATAAATGGATAAAAATATATATATATATTTATTACGTATACAAAAAAGTTTCAAATCTCATATCATGAACAAAAATTTATAAACCACAATCCAGCATATAAAAACTAGCGTCACAATATATGTATCTCCGGTTAGTAACTGCATATATGATATCATTTACCTTATCAGTTAGTAACTGTATACACAAATGGTTAATAAACATTTCTGCTTAATACAATATGCATTTCCCAGCAAACAATGTTTAACCAGCCAGCTCTTACAGATATGTATATATCTCTATGCTACATGGATCAACAAAAGATGAGCTAATTTAATGATAAGTAATAAAACTTATTTAGTGAATCCTCCCCTAATCTCGAGAATTAAACTTCTAATCTTTTGCTTTTTATTTTGTAGTTATACAATTCCTTGCTTATTAATTTTAATCACAGTAATTTCCAAATTCAATAAATATATATATATATATATATATATATATATATTATATCATTCTTACAACATTTCTTTTAGGAATAAATCCTTATATCCACTTCTTCATATTTCTATCTGCAGATTAGAAATATTTAGAATTTGGACTTAACCGTATCCGAGAAGTCTCAGTCTACATTGCAAGAATCTCTACAAATATATTTTTACATTAATTCCTTATTTCATACATTACCTGTCCAATTTGGATGTTGATAAGTCTGCCTTGGAATTCCTGATGTAGTAATTTTTGGAATGTGTGAAAATTATCGATATCAGATAATCAATGCATGTGAGTTAGAGAGTTGGTAAGAGTCAGAAATTTAGTGAGAATCTTGATTGCCTCATGTCTTGGGATCTGCCTGCATCGTGGTGTGAGTCTGAGTGTTGGAATCTTGGACTCTCAGAGTGTCATGTCTAATGCATTGCGATGTGAGTCTGACTGCTGGAATCTCCGACTTGGAGTGTCATATGTACCGGACATCTGAATGCATTGCGGTGTGAGTCTGTCTCCTGAAATCTCCGACTGCCTCACAAAGACATTTGCCGCTTATTACAGCCAATTTGACGTCATGGTTAATTAATAATTATTACTATCCTCTAGAGGGCAGTATTGCACTTTTATTAATTCCAACATTTCTTTTTCTCGGGTCAAAAAGGTCAGACTACACAAAAGACTTTCTCTTCTCCCAGACCCAGTGTCTCCATCTGTCATCTTTGATTTATAGCTCTACTCCCTTTTGAAATTACTATAGAGTCCTATCAACTAAATTCTTTTCTGGTTAACTCAATTCTTTAGTAATTTTATTATTTACCAATTATATACTTTCTACAATATTTTGGAGTATATATTTCATACTGTAATTATAATAAAATATACCTGGATTATAAACATATATTTTGTGAATATAAATCTATATTACAGAAATTTTAACTCTTATTCCTATACCCAAAAGACAAAATCTATTTTGTTTTAAAAACTTAAAACAGACCAATAAATTTACTTATGACACGTCTTAACATTATTTCACATTCATTCTAGGTTCCTTCATGTCTGGGACTTCTTAAAAGACTTCACCCAGGAATTAACTCTGTAAAAAAAAGGCGTCCATTTTAAAATTTCTTTGTGTGTAATATACCCGACAGTGGCCATCGCAGTCACCTGACTTAAATCCGATTGAGAATCTCTGGTGGGACTTAAAGAAAGCAGTTGCAGTGCACAAGCCTAAGAATGTGACTGAACTGGAGGCTTTTGCCCATGACGAATGGGCGAAGATACCCGTAGATCGCTGCAAGACACTTGTGTCAAGCTATGCTTCACGTTTAAAAGCTGTTATAACTGTAAAAGGATGTTGTACTAAGTACTAAGATTGAATGTCACTTGGGGGTTGAATAAAACGGATAATGATGTGAGCACAGAAAAGACATTTGTGCTTATTTCATTATAAATGTTATGTTATATTTGTCTGACCTACACGTGCCTCTTTGATTTAATTGTAAGCAAGATGACTGAATGATCAAAATCAATGTCAAACTGGGCAAAACACTCAATTTCAGTGGGGGTTGAATAATTTTGAACACAACTGTAGAAAAACAGAAACGGGGCTGTGCAGGAAGGCCTTGGAGTCCATAATTAAATAGGCAGGTTAGTGTCCACCTCCTCCTACACAGCCCTTGAGACAGACGGTTGCTGCATCATGATGCTCGGCGTAGCGGTGATTCACGGGCCAAAGGTCTGTCAGAAATGACAAATCGAGGTTTGTGACAAAGATTGGCAATGTCAGTCAAGCCAGCACACGGACAGGAGGAAGCTGAGGACCAGGCCAGGATGATGCAGGATGCAGGCGGGGCAGCGAAATGATGCTGGAAAGTCCCCCCAAGGCCAGTGACCCTTACACACGGCCTCTGAGGTCATGGTGGAACATGGGTACAATTTTCAGTAAAACATTAATTTTGCCAACTAACGCTTCTTTATGGAGGCATTTCTCGCATGTCATGTGACCGCGATCTTCCTCACAACCAATGGCAGTTAATTCCTTGTGATCCTCCAGAAGTCACTGCATCTCTGTCTGTTCTCACGTTATGCTCCCATGTCTCCGGTTCCTCAACTCGGGAACTAATACGAACCTAGAACACAGAGGTCAGCAGGATACTTTTTGTTCCATACTCCGGTTAAAGGATATAGTGTCCTATGGGGGATGTCTTCAGAGTCTTCCCTGAAACGACCAAAGCTTTGCTTGTTTGTCAGCAGAGTCGTCGGACGGGAGGCTCGGTGTAGAAGGTACGTAAAGCTCCATTAAGCAGGGCAGGGGGAGTGCAGACCTGGAGGATTTGGAATAGTCGCCCTTTCCCCATCTCTGACCACCACCTTCTCTCTTTCAACCTATCTGGACTTCCTAAACACCCTGCTCCCCCACCCCGCACACACACTCGCAGAAATCTACATGCTGTGGACCCCCATCAATTCTCCAACCTACTTCACCACCTCCCTCATACCTCATCCTTCACCTGCCCTGATGCTGCCACTGATCACTACAACACTACGCTTATCTCTGCTCTAGACACTCTTGCTCCTCTTCGACTCTGTAAGGCCCCACGCCGCCAGCTTCAGCCCTGGCACACCCTCCAGACTCGCTACCTGCAAAGATGCTCCCACACTGCAGAGCGTGCCTGGAGGAAATCCCGCTCTGAAGCTGATTTTGTTCACTTCAAGTTTATTCTCCGGTCATACACCTCTGCCCTCCACTTGGCCAAACAATCCTTCTTCTCATCTCTTATATCTACGCTGTCCTCCAACCCTAAACAGCTCTGGTCCACCTTCAACACCCTCCTCTACCACCTGCACCTCCCCCCTCAGCTGCCTTCAGCGCTCAAGACCTGGCAGACTACTTCCTCAGTAAAACTCTAAATATCAGACGCAACATCCCAACACAAGATAGTTATCTGCCACCTCCACTCCCAGAGGTCCCCTCTGCCACCCTCTGTCGCTTCCTCCCAGCCACTGAGGAGGAAGTCAATTCCTTATTGTCCTCCTCACATCTCACCACACCGCGTGCCCGCTCGACCCCATTCCCTCACATCTAATTCCTCCCCTCTCCTCCTCCCTCACCCCTGCTCTCACATACATCTTCAACCTATCTCTCTCCACTGGCTCCTTTCCATCCGCCTTCAAACACGCGCTAGTTACCCCTTTACTAAAGAAACCATCCCTCGATCCCAACTCTCCATCCAACTACCGCCCTGTATCCCTGCTTCCCTTCACATCAAAGCTCTTAGAAAAACTAGTCTTCAACCGCCTCTCCCTCTTCCTGTCCTCCAATTCCCTACTTGACCCCCTGCAATCTGGCTTCCTTCCCCTACACTCAACTGAAACTGCCCTCACCAAAGTCACCAATGACCTCCTAACTGCTAAAAAACACGTCCACTATTCTATTCTCATCCTGCTCGACCTCTCGGCTGCTTTTGACACTGTTGACCACCCCCTCCTTCTACAGACCCTCAACTCTCTGGGTCTCGGTGACACAGCACTCGCTTGGGTCGAATCCTATTTATCCAACAGGTCCTTCTGTGTCCTTTGCTGGAACTCCTCCTCCTCATTGCCTCTATCTGTTGGTGTACCTCAAGGCTCTGTCCTTGGTCCTCTGCTCTTTTCCATCTACACCTCCTCCCTGGGCAAAATCATCAACAGCTTTGGCTTCAATTACCACCTCTACGCTGATGACACTCAGATCTACCTCTCTACCCCTGATCTCTCTCCCCCTGTCCTTTCAAAAGTCAGTGACTGTTATCTGGCATCTCCTCCTGGATGGCCTCCCACCACCTAAAGATCAACATGTCAAAGACTGAACTCCTACTTATTCCTCCCTCCAATGCCTCCCCCACCTCCTGACTTCTCTATCACGGTGGAGGTATCACCATTTCCCCATCAAACCAAGTTCGCTGTCTTGGAGTTACACTTGACTCTGCTCTTTCCTTCATCCCCCACATCAAGTCTCTTTCCTCCTCCTGCCGATACCAACTGCGCAATATTTCCCGAATTCGGCCATTTCTTACCGCTGTCACCACAAAACAACTCATACACGCCCTGGTAATCTCCCGACTCGACTATTGCAATAATCTCTTATCTGGCCTCCCTCTGTCCCGCCTCTCCCCCCTACAATCCATCCTGAACGCCTCCGCCAGGCTAATTCACCTCACCCGCCGCTCTGTGTCTGCCGCTCCCCTCTGCGAGTCCCTTCACTGGCTCCCCATCCACTGCAGAATTAAGGTCAAAATCCTTATCCTTACCTACAAAACCCTCACTAACTCAGCGCCCCACTACCTGTCCTCACTAATCACCAAATACACCCGGCCCGCTCCCCAAGGTCAAACCGTGACCTGCGACTAGCTTCTCCCCGCATCACCTCTTCCCATGATAGACTGCAGGATTTCTCACGCGCAGCCCCCACTCTCTGGAACGCTCTCCCTCGTACTGTCAGACTTTCCCCTAACTTCTCTTCCTTCAAACGCTCCCTTAAAACGTTCCTATTTAGGGAAGCCGACCCCCGACTCACTGACACAACCATCAATCACTCTCACCTTACAGTCTCCTCCCTGTTTCCAACCCCAACCCTCCTAGATTGTGAGTTCCTACGGGAATAGGGCCTCATCTCCTCCTGTACTGTTTGTCAAATGTTGTTCAATGTATTGTAACCCTGTCTATACTGTGCTTATTGTACAGCGCTGCGGAATATTCTGGCGCTTTATAAATAAAGAATAATAATAATAATAATAATAGTCGTGCCGGTTTAAAACGTTCAGGGCAAAGACACATTGTTTATAAAACACACCTTCACGTTTATTGGGCTAAAATGCTGTAGAAGTCTCATAGCGGCTTTACCACAGGTGAGGATAAATATATGTCAGAATCAGAGAAACCATGGCTTTTATGATTTGCGTGTCTGGGCCTGAGCCGGGACATCGAGGAAAATACCTTTAATGATATAAATGGCATAACACTAACAGACACACAAGCAACACATGCATTTTATGCTCACTTTAAGCAGCCGTCACATTTTGGCCCTGCCTCCTGGTGGTGGGAGCAGGGATTCCTCTGTTTAATGGATTTCAGGCTCAGGCTCTGCAGATAGTCTGCGGTCACATGACCTGCTCAGCCCTATATATAGGGCCAGCAGTGCACTTGCTCCTTGGATCAGGATCGGTCTATACCTATCGAGTACCTGCTCCCTGGATATATTGTTATGTATCTGTGATTCTGTGTATGTCCCTCTGGCTTTGGTTCCTGGTATATTCTACGTCTGTCCCCTGACGTTATTCTGTATTGTGTATGACCTGGCTTGGCTTCTTGGATCTGTCTTCTGTCTGTACCTTGCCTGTTTGAGGACCCCACTTGTGATTAACCCGGACTGCCTGCTTGTAAATTCTGTCTCTAAACCCATATATGTGTGTATGTTGAACTCTGTATACACAGAGTGTGTGTGCAGATCATATTGCGCTCTGATTGAGGGTCTGCCCTGCAGGTTGCTGAATCCATCAACCTCCCATGTTACCTGGGTGGTATTAAGTTGATAGACACAGAATACCACTTCACCTCTGATTGTAGGCCTGCCCTGCATCTTACTGAATTCATTGTATCCTCAATTTGCATTGCCGAGAGTAATTCTATGGGAGTCATCTGTTTCTAATCCTGCCTGTATGACTACCCTGTCTGGTGCCAACTCGGAACGTACCTTTGACCACGCTTTTGCTAAACCAAGTTATATTTATGTCTTGCTATGTTATATCTGTCTGTGGATAGTTAACTTGCCTTCAATCAGTAGACACTTGGTCACAAAATCATTGCTGCTGAGTGGTATCTAGTATTATGTCTCACCTCCCTGGCTGGGAGTTCTAGGTGTTGCAGTTCTAACTGCTATCAAATTGAGTATCACAGAAATCGGTCCTAAGGATCCAAACCACGGTAATCCGGGATGTATGCATCATCCTTGTGTTAAGGTCTTTTGCTCAATTTATTTTATTCATCGTGTCTACCCTCAGCCCTGTAATCTGTATTTAGATTAGAAATTATACCCAGTACAGGGCTCCCCCTTGTGTCTGTCTACTGCACTCTCTGTTTCTGTGCTTTGCAAATGTGTGCTGGATTCGGCTACAAGCAGCAAACCACTAACCTGCCTCAAGGGCTTCAAACTATGCAGCCTAAAGGCCCGCCTCACCCTCTATAGGGGGGTGATCGTTACAGCTGCTTTAAAGCAGGACTGTCAAAACTGAGGCCCCACATGATGATGCCTACAATTCCCAGAATTCCTTCAATGCAAATGATGGTTAGGGAATCATGAGAGCAGCAGTTAAACTCTTGGGGGGGGGGGGCAGAGTTTGACAGCGCTGCTTTAAATGGGAAACTTGTCCTTTGACCTCAATTCATGTTCAACACAGAAACGGATACCGCAGATACTCGAGTATAGCGCGACCCGAATATAATGCAATGGGTAGAGATTTATTATGGAAAGGAGAGAATACTCAAGACTCGAATATAACGCGAGGAACAAAATGTTATTGTACCAGTAAACCATTAAAATCCTTCCAGGTTCTCTTAACACAGTCAGGCTCCCCCTCAGGTCAGGGTGCTCTGCTCTAGAATGATTGCAGTTGTTACCAAGTAAGAAGCCAACGGCCACCCGTCTACTTTACTAGCGATAAGATGGCCGGCGGAGGCGAGCGAGGTGAATAGTTGGCTTAAACCAAGCGTGCCCTCTGCCATGATGGAGCCCACCTCTCTCGAATCTGGGAGTTCCTTAAGTGTTTGCAAGCATCAGGGAGCCCCGCATTCACTTCAGCGAGACTACCGGAACGTCCAGGAGATTTGGGATTCAGAGCAAGGCAAATTATTTTTGTTTTTTTTAACACGCGGTGCAGATGTCTCGAATATAACGCGACCCCCTCCAATTTTTTGGTAAATTTTTGTCACCTAAAATCTAGCGGTATACTGGAGTATCTACAGTAATTGCAGAGAGACCTCTGAGGCTCTACCCCCCCCCCACCAGCGTTCCATCAAACTCCAAAATACTCCATCAATGAATCCACCACATGAACTTCAATGATCAAAGATCATGTGGCCAGGACTGCACGTGCACACACGCCCCTGGACACGGCACATTCCCATGAGGGATTCCCTAATGGGTCATCACGTCTGCCAGGAACAGGCAGAATGTCCGGATAAACACAGCGGCTCCCCAAGAGAAATCCAACGAGGACGTATGAAGAATCTCGACATGAAGAATCTCAACATGAACCACATGGAGAACCAAACAGATCTGACAAATGAAAACATGCAGACCCACCACGCCCAGCTACACACCTCTCAGGCTGGGGTCAGACGAGAGCAGTGTTAACGTCCGTGTTGCCGCACATAAGTACGTCCGTGATAGCATACAATTGTGTTAAATGGAGCCCCACACATGAAGTACGTCCGCACAGAAGTGCGGGGACTGACGGACGCTGCAAACGGACGCAGGTTAGGCAAGAACGTAATACTGCTAGAACGGATGTGCAGAGTGCGCCACGTCCACAACGTCTGCATAGCTTTGTGTGTGAGTGATGCAACAAGGTCAGACGGACGGCATTTATACGTCCAGCATTTTTGACGGACAAAATGTTTTTTTCATTTTAATTTATTTGCCCTCCTACATTCGTCAAAAATAATGTCAATGAAAAAAACCAGACCATATGGCCACTACATTGTCGTCAGTCAGAAAGTACGTCCGTACAAAATGCGCTCGTCTGACTCTAGCCTAACTCTGAAAGGGGTAAATGGTGCGCCCATGGAAGACATTTTTCATCCACACGTATAGAATACTATAAAATTATTTACAGAACACGATACAAGGTATGGAGAATTAAAATAACACCTAGCAACGCACCGGCTCACAGGAGCTTACAATCTAGAGGAGCAGAGGGTCCGGCTCACAGGAGTTTACAATCTAGAGGAGCAGAGGGTCCGGCTCACAGGAGGTTACAATCTAGAGGAGCAGAGGGTCCGGCTCACAGGAGTTTACAATCTAGAGGAGCAGAGGGCCCGGCTCACAGGAGCTTACAATCTAGAGGAGCAGAGGATCCGGCTCACAGGAGCTTACAATCTAGAGGAGCAGAGGGTCCGGCTCACAGGAGCTTACAATCTAGAGGAGCAGAGGGCCCGGCTCACAGGAGTTTACAATCTAGAGGAGCAGAGGGTCCGGCTCACAGGAGTTTACAATCTAGAGGAGCAGAGGGTCCGGCTCACAGGAGCTTACAATCTAGAGGAGCAGAGGGCCCGGCTCACAGGAGCTTACAATCTAGAGGAGCAGAGGGTCCGGCTCACAGGAGCTTACAATCTACAGGAGCAGAGGGTCCGGCTCACAGGAGCTTACAATCTAGAGGAGCAGAGGGTCCGGCTCACAGGAGCTTACAATCTAGAGGAGCAGAGGGTCCGGCTCACAGGAGCTTACAATCTAGAGGAGCAGAGGGCCGGCTCACAGGAGCTTACAATCTAGAGGAGCAGAGGGTCCGGCTCACAGGAGCTTACAATCTAGAGGAGCAGAGGGCCCGGCTCACAGGAGCTTACAATCTAGAGGAGCAGAGGGTCCGGCTCACAGGAGCTTACAATCTAGAGAGAGCAGAGGGCCCGGCTCACAGGAGCTTACAATCTAGAGGAGCAGAAGGCCCGGCTCACAGGAGCTTACAATCTAGAGGAGCAGAGGGCCCGGCTCACAGGAGCTTACATTCTAGAGGAGCAGAGGGCCCGGCTCACAGGAGCTTACAATCTAGAGGAGCAGAGGGTCCGGCTCACGGGATGTGAGAAGGAGTGGAGGAGGGTGCCCGGCTCACGGGATGTGACGAAGAGGGGTGCCCGGCTCACGGGATGTGACGAAGAGGGGGGCCCGGCTCACGGGATGTGACGAAGAGGGGGGCCCGGCTCACGGGATGTGACGAAGAGGGGGGCCCGGCTCACGGGATGTGACGAAGAGGGGGCCCGGCTCACGGGATGTGACAAAGAGGCCCGGCTCACGGGATGTGACGAAGAGGGGGGCGCCGGCTCACGGGATGTGACGAAGAGGGGGCCCGGCTCACGGGATGTGACGAAGAGGGGGCCCGGCTCACGGTATGTGACGAAGAGGGGGGCCCGGCTCACGGGATGTGACGAAGAGGGGGGCCCGGCTCACGGGATGTGACGAAGAGGGGGGCCCGGCTCACGGGATGTGACGAAGAGGGGGGCCCGGCTCACGGGATGTGACGAAGAGGGGGCCCGGCTCACGGATGTGACGAAGAGGGGGGCCCGGCTCACGGGATGTGACGAAGAGGGGGGCCGGCTCACGGGATGTGACGAAGAGGGGGCCCGGCTCACGGAGATGTGACGAAGAGGGGGGCCCGGCTCACGGGATGTGACGAAGAGGGGGGCCCGGCTCACGGGATGTGACGAGGAGGGGGACCGGCTCACGGGATGTGACGAGGAGGGGGCCTGGCTCACGGGATGTGACGAGGAGGGGGCCCGGCTCACGGGATGTGATGAGGAGGGGGGAGGGGGCCCGGCTCACGGGATGTGATGAGGAGGGGGAGGGGGCCCAGCTCACGGGATGTGATGAGGAGGGGGGAGGGGGCCCGGCTCACGGGATGTGATGAGGAGGGGGGAGGGGGCCGGCTCACGGGATGTGATGAGGAGGGGGCCCGGCTCACGGGATGTGATGAGGAGGGGCCCGCTCACGGGATGTGATGAGGAGGGGGCCCGGCTCACGGGATGTGATGAGGAGGGGGCCCGGCTCACGGGATGTGATGAGGAGGGGGCCCGGCTCACGGGATGTGATGAGGAGGGGGCCCGGCTCACGGGATGTGATAAGGAGGGGGGAGGGGGCCCGGCTCACGGGATGTGATGAGGAGGGGGCCCGGCTCAAGGGATGTGATGAGGGGGGAGGTGGCCCGGCTCAAGGGATGTGATGAGGAGGGGGGAGGGGGCCGGCTCAAGGGATGTGATGAGGAGGGGGAGGGGGCCCGGCTCAAGGGATGTGATGAGGAGGGGGGAGGGGGCCCGGCTCAAGGGATGTGATGAGGAGGGGGGAGGGGGCCCGGCTCAAGGGATGTGATGAGGAGGGGGGAGGGGGCCCGGCTCAAGGGATGTGATGAGGGAGGGGAGGGGGCCCAGCTCAAGGGATGTGATGAGGAGGGGGGAGGGGGCCCAGCTCAAGGGATGTGATGAGGAGGGGGGAGGGGGCCCGGCTCACGGGATTTGATGAGGAGGGGGCCCGGCTCATGGGATGTGATGAGGAGGTGGGGAGGGGGCCCGGCTCACGGGATGTGATGAGGGGGCCCGGCTCACGGGATGTGGATGAGGGGGAGGGGGCCCGGCTCACGGGATGTGATGAGGAGGGAGGAGGGGGCCCGGCTCACGGGATGTGATGAGGAGGGAGGAGGGGGCCCGGCTCACGGGATGTGATGAGGAGGGAGGAGGGGGCCCGGCTCACGGGATGTGATGTAAACCAGGACAGACAGACTGGATTGAACTAGCAGGGGTAAACGTGTAAAAAAAGAGATGTAATCAGGGCCCCATACCTGGAGGTACTACAAGACCCCAAGGACAGACAGATCCTGAGCCGCTACAGACTGAGCGCCCACAGCCTGGAAATCCAATCAGGGCGGCATAGACAGACCTACAAGCCCAGGGAGAATAGACTGTGCCAGCATTGTGACCAGGGGGCCCTGGAAGATGAGGTCCACTTCCTCCTGCAGTGCCCCAAGTACTCAGCACTGAGGGAAACTCCCTTCCAGAGACTCTCCGCTCTCATCCCGGACTTCACCTCTATAGAAGAGACGAGGAAACTCCACATCATACTGGGAGAAGAGGAAACTCCACATCATACTGGGAGAAGAGACGAGGAAACTCCACATCATACTGGGAGAAGAGACGAGGAAACTCCACATCATACTGGGAGAAGAGGAAACTCCACATCATACTGGGAGAAGAGGAAACTCCACATCATACTGGGAGACGAGGAAACTCCACATCATACTGGGAGAAGAGCCGGCGGTGAAAATATCTGCCCAATACGTCACATAATGTCACAGACTGAGAGGAACATGAGAGATCCCGGACTTATAAATCCCCAACACGGACTCACCCCCGTCCCACCTCACATTATCCCTTACCCCTGATAATGTCCATGGACTTGCCCATTCCCCCCCCATATATATGTCCCACTACCCCCCCCCCCTCCTCCCCATATGCTTTGGCAATGCTAAAATGATTTGATTTGAGTAGATTTATTCAGGTCTTTGAACGAGTGTCAATATACAGGCCTGGCAGAGGGGGAGGTATGTGAGGAGCGGCGGGTGTAAACTATAAGCCTGGGTAGCGGCTCCCCCGGGTTCCACAGTGTGGGTAGCGGGCCCCCGGGTAGCGGCCCCCCCGTTTACACGGTGCGGGTAGCGGCTCCCCCGTTTACACGGTGCGGGTAGCGGCTCCCCCGGTTACACGGTGTGGGTAGCGGCTCCCCCGGTTACACGGTGTGGGTAGCGGCCCCCCGGTTACATGGTGTGGGTAGCGGCCCCCCGGTTACACGGTGTGGGTAGCGGCTCCCCCGGTTACACGGTGTGGGTAGCGGCTCCCCCGGTTACACGGTGTGGGTAGCGGCTCCCCGGTTACACGGTGGGGGTAGCGGCTCCCCCGGTTACACGGTGTGGGTAGCGGCTCCCCCGGTTACACGGTGTGGGTAGCGGCTCCCCCGGTTACACGGTGTGGGTAGCGGCCCCCCGGTTACACGGTGTGGGTAGCGGCCCCCCGGTTACACGGTGTGGGTAGCGGCTCCCCGGTTACACGGTGTGGGTAAGGCTCCCCGGTTACACGGTGTGGGTAGCGGCTCCCCGGTTACACGGTGTGGGTAGCGGCTCCCCCGGTTACACGGTGTGGGTAGCGGCTCCCCGGTTAGGGTAGCGGCTCCCCGGTTACACGGTGCGGGTAGCGGCTCCCCGGTTACACGGTGTGGGTAGCGGCTCCCCCGGTTACACGGTGTGGGTAGCGGCTCCCCCGGTTACACGGTGTGGGTAGCGGCTCCCCCGGTTACACGGTGTGGGTAGCGGCTCCCCCGGTTACACGGTGTGGGTAGCGGCTCCCCCGGTTACACGGTGTGGGTAGCAGCTCCCTGTTTTGAGCCAGTTCTGTGGTAATAAGACCCGGATGTTGTGGCCGCTCAGATATTAATGAGGTAAAATCATTGTTTCCTTGTTTTTAGAACATCAGGAATTTCACCCAAAATTTACCAGATTCCACACACACATATATATATATAAAACACACACACACACATATATAAAACACACACAAACACGTATATAAAACACACAAACACCTGAGACAGTAATAGAACTTAGTTTTCGAGTCTGACTCTGAACCTGTAACACAATGAAAGCTGCGGCCGCCATGTTTGCTGAGGGCAGCATTCCCCGGCAGTGACGTATCCCCTGGGGGCTGTTCGCGTGACACTGGCATCCGCAGACTGTTTGGACCAGCGGAAGTGCCCATGCAGCCATTTTTGATAAGGGCTGTAGTGCTGGCAGGAGAGGGAAGAGATGCAGTCAATGCCCCCCGGGGACCTGGTGTGTCTGGAGCTGGTGGGCTGCGGGGGCTTCGGCCTGGTGTACCGGGGATGGAGCCGAACGCTGGGCACAGAGATCGCCCTGAAGATGATCCAAGGGGAGAAAGGGTGAGTGACTGCGACCCCCCCCACACACCTGACCTGCGACCCCCCCCACACACCCTGACCTGCGACCCCCCCACACACACCCTGACCTGCGACCCCCCCCCACACACACTGACCTGCAACCCCCCCCCCACACACACCCTGACCTGCGACCCCCCCCCACACACACTGACCTGCGACCCCCCCCCCTGACCTGCGACCCCCCCACACACACTGACCTGCGACCCCCCCCACACACCCTGACCTGCGACCCCCCCCCCACACACACTGACCTGCGACCCCCCACCACTGACCTGCGACCCCCCCCACACACACTGACCTGCGACCCCCCCACACAACACTGACCTGCGACCCCCCCACCCTGACCTGCGACCCCCCCACACACACACTGACCTGCGACCCCCCCCCACACACCCTGACCTGCGACCCCCCCCCACACACACACACCCTGACCTGCGACCCCCCCCCCACACACCCTGACCTGCGACCCCCCCCCCCCACACACACTGACCTGCGACCCCCCCCACCCTGACCTGCGACCCCCCCCCACACACACTGACCTGCGACCCCCCCCACACACACTGACCTGCGACCCCCCCACCCTGACCTGCGACCCCCCCCCCCACACACTGACCTGCGACCCCCCCCACCCTGCGACCCCCCCACACAGACCCTGACCTGCGACCCCCCCCCACACAGACCCTGACCTGCGACCCCCCCCACCCTGACCTGCGACCCCCCCCCCTGACTGCGACCCCCCCCCCACACACCCTGACCTGCGACCCCCCCCCACACACCTGACCTGCGACCCCCCCACCACACCCTGACCTGCGACCCCCCCCCCCCACACACCCTGACCTGCGACCCCCCCCCCCACACACACCTGACCTGCGACCCCCCCCACACACACACACCTGACCTGCGACCCCCCCCCCTGACCTGCGACCCCCCCACACACACACCCTGACCTGCGACCCCCCCACACACACACCCTGACCTGCGACCCCCCCCACACACACACACCTGACCTGCGACCCCCCCACACACACCCTGACCTGCGACCCCCCCCACACACACACCCTGACCTGCGACCCCCCCCACACACACACCCTGACCTGCGACCCCCCCCCACACACACACCCTGACCTGCGACCGACCCCCACACACACACCCTGACTGCGACCCCCCCACACACACACCCTGACCTGTGACCCCCCCCACACACACACTGAACTGAGACCACTCCAAACCCTCCCACCTGACATCAGCCCCCCTCATGTAACACCCCCAACCTTACAGTACACACAGGGGTCAAGCCCTAAAAGAAGAAGTGTGGGAACTCTCCAACATCTCTGTACATTCTGTTCTCAAAGATTACTGGGAGCCGCAGCAGCTGCAGCGCTTCTTTATGCAGGAGAATGTTAATCAAATGACAAACACTGAGACATTGACATGCCCGTGTCTATTGAATGTACTAAATGCAGGAAAAACCCTTATATACACAGAGGTTTATAAAACTGTCAGGGCTATTCAGAGAGAGGTGAAACTCCAGAGAAAGACCGGGGAAGAGAAAAATCTAAACCAAATAGCTAATTTGGAAATTGAGATAAATGGGAAGATTTTTCTGGTTTGGCTACTTTGACCTACAATTTCCACTTCTGTTATTCTCCCGAGTTTCACCTTTCTTTGAATAACCCTGTGTGACTATATAGTAAGGTATTGCAGCTTCCCGGTGTATCAGCCAAAAGGGAACAATGTTACTCCTGCCGAAAGAGTGAGGGATCACTGGCGACTGGATACATACCCAAACTCTGGAAGCCTGAGGGTGGTACCAATCCATAAAAGGGGCGACAATACTTTGTATCCAACTACCGTCCGATGTCCTGGCTTTCTGTAATGTCCAAAAGTTTGGAAAAATGGGTTTACACTCAATTACGTGATTATTATCAATATTGGAACTACTTAACCCCGGATCAATCCGGCTTCTGTCCAAATCACTCAACTACAACCGCCCTTTTAAAAGGTTTACGATACCCAGGCTGGGATGGAACAAGGAAACCTAACTGGAGCATCTGCCTTCATTTCTCTGAGGCCTTTGACACAATAGACCATGGCTTCCTATTACAAAAACTTAAAAACTCTGATATTGGTGATCACACGCTAACCTGATATCAATCATATGTATCTGATCAATAGCAATGTGTCCATTTCTGACAGCACTTCCCTCCCCCTCCCAGTCACGTGCGGTGTACCCCAAGGCTCAATACTAGGCCCCCTGCTATTCACAATATTCATAAATGATCTGCCCAACGTCTGCAAAGCTTCAACTGTACACATGTACGCAGACGCCACCGCAACCTATACCAGCAAAGCCTCAACTGTACACATGTACGCAAACGGCACCGTAACCTGTACCAGCAAAGCCTCAACTGTACACATGTACGCAAACG
The DNA here is from genome assembly GCA_009667805.1 of Leptobrachium leishanense. NCBI lineage: Eukaryota > Metazoa > Chordata > Amphibia > Anura > Megophryidae > Leptobrachium > Leptobrachium leishanense. The sequence continues at coordinate 998,972 of CM019075.1, forward strand.
CCACCGTAACCTGTACCAGCAAACCCTCAATTGTACACATGTACACAAATGACACTGTAACCTATACCAGCAAAGCCTCAACTGTACACATGTACGCAGACGCCACCGTAACCTATACCAGTAAAGCCTCAACTGTACACATGTACGCAGACACCACCGTAACCTATACCAGCAAAGCCTCAACTGTACACATGTACGCAGACACCACTGTAACCTATACCAGCAAAGCCTCAACTGTACACGTGTACGCAGACGCCACCGTAACCTATACCAGCAAAGCCTCAACTGTACACATGTACGCAAACGCCACCGTAACCTGTACCAGCAAACCCTCAATTGTACACATGTACACAAATGACACTGTAACCTATACCAGCAAAGCCTCAACTGTACACATGTACGCAGACGCCACCGTAACCTATACCAGTAAAGCCTCAACTGTACACATGTACGCAGACACCACCGTAACCTATACCAGCAAAGCCTCAACTGTACACATGTACGCAGACACCACTGTAACCTATACCAGCAAAGCCTCAACTGTACACATGTACGCAGACGACACTGTAACCTATACCAGTAAAGCCTTAACTGTACACATGTACGCAGACGACACCATAACCTATACCAGCAAAGCCTCAACTGTACACATGTACGCAGACGCCACCGTAACCTATACCAGCAACGCCTCAACTGTACACATGTACGCAGACGCCACCGTAACCTATACCAGCAACGCCTCAACTGTACACATGTACGCAGACACCACTGTAACCTATACCAGTAAAGCCTCAACTGTACACATGTACGCAGACGCCACCGTAACCTATACCAGCAACGCCTCAACTGTACACATGTACGCAGACACCACCGTAACCTATACCAGTAAAGCCTCAACTGTACACATGTACGCAGACGCCACCGCAACCTATACCAGCAACGCCTCAACTGTACACATGTACGCAGACACCACCGTAACCTATACCAGCAAAGCAAATCTCCTGCAGCTGGAGGCCGCGCTGCAAGAACAATTCAGAGGGAGAAAAGTGGATCAAAGATAACAAACTATAACTAAATACTGACACAACTGTTACGATGCTCTTTAGAACAAAACCTAAACTACACTAATTACAAAATCCCCATCTATGTGTCAGGTGCAGAAATATTGGGACATGGACACAATTGTAACATCTTTGGCTCTATACACCACCACAATGGAGTTGGAATAAAACAAACACAATGTGCTTTTACTGCAGACTGTCAGCTTTAATTTGAGGGTATGTACATCCAACCTCAGGTGAACGGTGTAGGACTTACAGCAGTTTGCAGATGTGCCCCCACTTGTTAAGGGACCAAAGGTAATGGGACAGAATAATAATCATAAATCAAACTTTCCCTTCTTAATACTTGGTTACAAATCCTTTGCAGTCAATCACAGCCTGAAGTCTGGAACGCATAGACATCACCAGACGCTGGGTTTCATCCCTGGGGATGCTCTGCCAGGCCTCTACTGCAACTGTCTTCAGTTCCTGCTTGTTCTTGGGGCATTTTCCCTTCAGTTTTGTCTTCAGCAAGTGAAATGCAGCTCAATGGGATTCAGGTCAGGTGATTGACTTGGCCATTGCATAACATTCCACTTCTGTCCCTTCAAAAACTCTTTGCTTGCTTTTGCAGTATGCTTTGGGTCATTGTCCATCTGCACCGTGAAGCTCCGTCCAATGAGTTCTGCAGCATTTGGCTGAATGTGAGCAGATAATATTGCCCCAAACACTTCAGAATTCATCCTGCTGCTTTTGTCAGCGTCACATCATCAATAAATACAAGAGAACCAGTTCCATTGGCAGCCATACATGCCACGCCATGACACTACCACCACCATGCTTCACTGATGAGGTGATATGCTTAGGATCATGAGCAGTTCCTTTCCTTCTCCATACTCTTCTCTTCCATCACTCTGGTACAAGTTGATCTTGGTCTCATCTGTCCATAGGATCTTGTTTCAGAACTGTGAAGGCTTTGTTAGGTGTTGTTTGGCAAACTCTAATCTGGCCTTCCTGTTTTTGAGGCTCACCAATGGTTTACATCTTGTGGTGAACCCTCTGTATTCACTCTGGTGAAGTCTTCTCTTGATTGTTGACTTTGACACACATACACCTACCTCCTGGAGAGTGTTCTTGATCTGACCAACTGTTGTGAAGGGTGATTTCTTCACCAGGGAAAGAATTATTCGGTCATCCACCACAGCTGTTTCCCGTGGTCTCCCGGGTCTTTTGGTGTTGCTGAGCTCATCGGTGCGTTCCTTCTTTTTGAGAATGCTCCAAACAGTTGTTTTGGCCACACCTAATGTTCTTGCTATCTCTCTGATGGGTTTGTTTTGTTTCTTCAGTCTAATGATGGCTTGCTTCATGGATAGTGACAGCTCTTTGGATCTTATCTTGAGAGTTGACAGCAACAGATTCCAAATGCAAATAGCACACTTGAAATGAACTCTGGGCCTTTTATCTGCACATTGTAATTGGGGTAATGAGGGAATATCACACACCTGGCCATGGAACAGCTGAGAAGCCAATTGTCCCATTACCTTTGGTCCCTTAACAAGTGGGGGCACATCTGCAAACTGCTGTAAGTCCTACACCGTTCACCTGAGTTGGATGTACATACCCTCAAATTAAAGCTGACAGTCTGCAGTTAAAGCACATTGTGTTTGTTTCATTCCAACTCCATTGTGGTGGTGTATAGAGCCAAAGATGTTACAATTGTGTCGATGACCCAATATTTCTGCACCTGACTGTATGAGCCAGGACAAAATCAAATGGCACGCTGACCACAGTCACTTCTCTCAAATACCTAGGTATGTGGTTAGACCCAAATCTATCTTTTGGCCCCACATCGAAAAACTCTCATCTAAACTCTACCCCAAACTAGGTGCCCTGTACAGAAACAAATCCTGCCTGAGCCCCGCGGTAAGAAAGCAGATTGTACAGCACATACTTATGCCGGCCATTGAATACGGAGATGTAATGTACGCAGCCGCCCGCAAACACTACCGCATTCACAAAGGCTGCAGCGGCCCCCGAGATGCCCTAAGAGACTCGAGTGCGGTCACCGCAGATGTAACTGCCAAAATGCGGATCATGACAGCACCGGGGGCACGAGCTGATGTCCTGTACGACGGAGCAACCCTGAAATTATTCCACGACCTGCCCTTCGCTGATGGTGCGTCGCAGATACCGAGCGGTGACAGCTTTTCTCAGCATAAGGGGGTCCGGTACCGCTGGCTCACTTGTGGTTACTCATAACAATGTGCCGTACATAATGTGGGACCCGGCCGAGGCCTGTTCTGCACCAGATGAAGCACTCATCTCACCCAGAACTTTATCCATCGGAATCTCAGACTTGTTTTCACAAGGTTTTTCCATCCCTTCTCTTTAATCTGTGTTTTTGTATTTTTACTCCTTTTTCGTTGTTTTATCGGATGTTTCTTGCTGCTCGGGTTGTGGTAAGATGACCCGCTCACTCCCCGCTTCCTATAGATTAAGGAGATATTCACACGATAAGAAGACCCCCCCTCTCTCCCCGCTTCCTATAGATTAAGGAGATATTCACACGGTAAGAAGACCCCCCCCCTCTCTCTCCCCGCTTCCTATAGATTAAGGAGGTATTTGCACGGCAAGAAGACCCCCCCCTCTCTCTCCCCGCTTCCTATAGATTAAGGAGATATTCACACGGTAAGAAGACCCCCCCTCTCTCTCCCCACTTCCTATAGATTAAGGAGGTATTTGCACGGTAAGAAGACCCCCTCTCTCTCCCCGCTTCCTATAGATTAAGGAGGTATTCGCACGGTAAGAAGACCCCCTCTCTCTCCCCGCTTCCTATAGATTAAGGAGATATTCACACGGTAAGAAGACCCCCCCTCTCTCTCCCCGCTTCCTATAGATTAAGGAGGTATTTGCACGGTAAGAAGACCCTCTCTCCCCGCTTCCTATAGATTAAGGAGGGATTTAGGGATCGTGTGCTTACTTTCCTAGATAACCCTCCTCCCCTCCCCCTCCCTTACTGGCTTCATTAGCAACGTGGGGCTTTGGAAGGGTTTTATGACCCCCCCCCCTCTTTTTTACTTTGTGCCTTTTGTGGATCTTTATTTTTCTCCCATCTTGCGGTGTTAATTTGTGCTGGTCGACGGACGGACGGACGGACAGACAGCCCTATACCTGTATTTTCCTTTATGATGACGCTGCCTTTTGGCTTCTGCAGACTTTTCCTCTACATATTTTTATTTCCCCACTTATACCAGGTTGTATGACCGTCACAGCCCTGTGTGGCTGCGTTCTTGTTGCTCAACATGTGGCCCTATTTGAAATTTCTAAATAAATAAATTGCAGCCCCCCCCCCCCATGTTTCTTCCTATCACAAGCTCCAGCTTTTTATTTTCTTTATTTTTTGGTACAACAAAGCAACCTGCAATGCAAAGAGATTTCCAGTGAGGGGCGTGGAAAGCTTTACATTGCAGTTTGCGGGCAGATAAAGGGACTATGAGGCTCTTATTTATTTAGTTTCCCCGCTCCTTGTTGTACTGCGCTGCGGAACCTGCTGGTGCTATAGAAGTGATCTGTAAAATGCTGGTCCCAGCCGCTCGGCTCACAGGAGCTTACAATCTAGAGGAGCAGAGGGTCCGGCTCACAGGAGCTTACAATCTAGAGGAGCAGAGGGTCCGGCTCACAGGAGCTTACAATCTAGAGGAGCAGAGGGTCCGGCTCACAGGAGCTTACAATCTAGAGGAGCAGAGGGTCCGGCTCACAGGAGCTTACAATCTAGAGGAGCAGAGGGTCCAGCTCACAGGAGCTTACAATCTAGAGGAGCAGAGGGTCCGGCTCACAGGAGCTTACAATCTAGAGGAGCAGAGGGTCCGGCTCACAGGAGCTTACAATCTAGAGGAGCAGAGGGTCCGGCTCACAGGAGTTTACAGTCTAGAGGAATATATATATATATATATATACAGAATGCACCTGTAAACGCGTAACACAGTAACTATATACAGAATGCACCTGTAAACGCGTAACACAGTAACTATATACAGAATGCACCTGTAAACATGTAACACAGTGACTATATACAGAATGCACCTGTAAACATGTAACACAGTGACTATATACAGAATGCACCTGTAAACATGTAACACAGTGACTATATACAGAATGCGCCTGTAAACATGTAACACAGTGACTATATACAGAATGCACCTGTAAACATGTAACTGACTATATACAGAATGCACCTGTAAACATGTAACTGACTATATACAGAATGTGCCTGTAAACATGTAACACAGTGACTATATACAGAATGCACCTGTAAACATGTAACAATGACTATATACAGAATGTGCCTGTAAACATGTAACACAGTGACTATATACAGAATGCACCTGTAAACATGTAACACAGTGACTATATACAGAATGCACCTGTAAACATGTAACACAGTGACTATATACATAATGCACCTGTAAACATGTAACAGTGACTATATACAGAATGCGCCTGTAAACATGTAACACAATGACTATATACAGAATGCACCTGCAACCATGTAACACAGTGACTATATAAAGAATGCACCTGTAACAGTGACTATATACAGAATGTGCCCGTAACCATGTAACAGTGACTATATACAGAATGCACCTGTAAACATGTAACACAGTGACTATATACAGAATACACCTGTAAACATGTAACACAGTGACTATATACAGAATGCACCTGTAAACATGTAACAATGACTATATACAGAATGTGCCTGTAAACATGTAACAGTGACTATATACAGAATGCACATGTAACACAGTGACTATACAGAATGCACCTGTAAACATGTAACACAGTGACTATATACAGAATGCACCTGTAAACATGTAACACAGTGACTATATACAGAATGCACCTGTAAACATGTAACTGACTATATACAGAATGCACCTGTAAACATGTAACAATGACTATATACAGAATGTGCCTGTAAACATGTAACAATGACTATATACAGAATGTGCCTGTAAACATGTAACACAGTGACTATATACAGAATGCACCTGTAAACATGTAACAGTGACTATATACAGAATGCACCTGTAAACATGTAACACAGTGACTATATACAGAATGCACCTGTAAACATGTAACATAGTGACTATATACAGAATGCACCTGTAAACATGTAACAGTGACTATATACAGAATGTGCCTGTAAACATGTAACACTGACTATATACAGAATGCACCTGTAAACATGTAACAGTGACTATATACAGAATGCACCTGTAAACATGTAACAATGACTATATACAGAATGTGCCTGTAAACATGTAACACAGTGACTATATACAGAATGCACCTGTAAACATGTAACAATGACTATATACAGAATGTGCCTGTAAACATGTAACACAGTGACTATATACAGAATGCACCTGTAAACATGTAACAATGACTATATACAGAATGTGCATGTAAACATGTAACACAGTGACTATATTATTTATTATTTATGTAACAATTCAATGTTCTTGAATCCAGGACAAACTGAAAACCAGAGAAATCTCAATGTATCTTCCTGCAAAACCACTTTCTCTGAATAACCCTGTGTGTGTTTATAGAGGTGAAAAGCAGGAGAATGACTGGAGAATGGAAAATTCTAGGTCAAAATAGCGGATTTGGAAAGTGAGATAAATGGTCAAAATAGCCAAACCAGAAAAATTCTCCCATTTTATCTCACTTTCCAAATCCGCTATTTTGACCTAGAATTTTCCATTCTCCAGTCATTCTCCTGCTTTTCACCGCTCTCTGAATAACCCTGACAGTACACACACACACACAATCTAAACACACTATATGACGCAGACGCCGGCTCCATGCACAGACGTCTAAGCATTGCAGCACGAATGTCGGGTGAAGTTGGAGCGGTGGTGAAAGCTTGTTGGCCTCCAGGAACACAGTTCCCACAGGGCAAAGGATAGCTGAACGACATTCCCATGTGTTCCTGTTGTAGCAGTCCCTTGCTGGGAATCTCTGGACTGACGGTGGTCAGGTTTGAGCTCTTGGTGTTGTGAACCTTTTCGTGCTGGATTTCTCAGACCTTAATGGTTTTCCTTGTTTGACATTTTAGGGACGGCTTGAGAGATTTCATGAAGGAGCGGGACATGATGCACAAAGCCAACTACACGTATGTCCTGCGTCTTCTGGGTGTGTACGAGAAGCAAGATGGAGAGCAGATTGAGTACGGCCTGGTCATGGAATACATGCACAACGGCTCGCTGCGCACCCTCTTTGACCGGATCTCAAACGTTCCTTGGGCGTTAAGGTTTCAGATACTACACCAAGTAGTCCTTGGAATGAATTACCTCCACCACGTCCTCACTCCACCAATAATTCATCGAGACCTAAAGCCTCGGAATGTTCTTCTCAACAAATCCTTGGATGTACAGGTGACAGCTTCCTCTTTATGGGTCCAAGCGGCTTAATTTTCCATTGCAAGTCCGTGGTGCGGCTGGGTGACGCCGACACTGTTTAGTTGCGGTTACTAGAGGTTGTTACGTTGCCGCAGCGGAGTGGTATGCATATGCTGATGAAGCCGGGTAGAGCTGTTATGTGGGGTTGTGACACCAGGCATGGGTCACCATGTTGACATAACCTCACCCAGCCAAGTAGGACCACACAATGTAAAGGGTGTCATTTAACCTATGTTACAACGGTCGTGGATTTTAGCTCTTTGTTACTCGCATGAAACCAAAGACTGCCGCAAAAGGAATAAATCCCAAAATATGTGAACTATGGAAAATATGTGGGAGGAGCAAAATACCAAGATCTAATCCAGGGGTAGGCAACCTTAATCTGCCTGAAGGCCACATTCACCTACAAATCTAATAAATGATGCTAATATTGTAAAAATGCAGCTCACATGGATATATTGCCCCAGCTCACACATGGATATATTGCCGCCAGCTCACACATGGATATATTGCACCCAGCTCACACATGGATATATTGCCGCCAGCTCACACATGGATATATTGCCGCCAGCTCACACATGGATATATTGCACCCAGCTCACACATGGATATATTGCCGCCAGCTCACACATGGATATATTGCCGCCAGCTCACACATGGATATATTGCCGCCAGCTCACACATGGATATATTGCCGCCAGCTCACACATGGATATATTGCCGCCAGCTCACACATGGATATATGCCCCCAGCTCACACATGGATATATGCCCCCAGCTCACACATGGATATATTGCCCCCAGCTCACACATGGATATTATTGCCCCCAGCTCACACATGGATATATTGCCCCCAGCTCACACATGGATATATTGCCCCCAGCTCACACATGGATATATTGTCCCCAGCTCACACGGAAATGTTGCCCCAGCTCACATGGAAATGTTGCCCCCCGGCTCACCTCCTCTGACTTCTCCAACTTGTCATTGCCGGCGGCCGCGTGCTTTTCCTCCTTTGAGCGACCACCAGCATAAAGCTCTGCCGCTCGTTGCCTGGGTGGGATCTATCCACCAGCCAGCCGCGATCTCACAAGATCGTGGCTGGCTGGTGGATAGATCCCACCCAGGTAGCGAGCGGCAGAGCTTTATGCTGGTGGCCGCTCGTAGGACAGCAACGCGGCCGCCAGCTATATTTTCTGAGGGGGGCAATTGCCCTGTTGCCCCTCCTGGATCCGCCCGTTTCGGGGAATTTGTATTGTGGGCCGGGTGTCCGTGATCTTATCACAGACACCTGTGGGCCTTAAAAACCCGCGGGCCATAGGGTGCCGACCCCTGATCTAATCGAACACACTGAATGCTTACGAAAAGCCTAGACCTTCATCATCAATGACTTCACCTATTACCTTGCATAGGACCCGCCCACCGCATCATGCCCATCATCCGTCAGCCTTACTGCAACCACAAACCTGTCCCAGCAGCCCTGCACCATCACTTCAAAACTACTGTGCAATCCGACCTCTTCCCATCACTGCTCTTCCACATGCCCTTTAAACTGCACTCCCTAAGATGTTTCTCCAGGAGGGTATAATGAGCGCGGGAATGCTTTTAGAAATGCTTAAATAATGCACATTTTAAGCCCAAAAGATATTGGTTAAATCGGCTCTAGAGTAAAAATAGTGACATTTAGTTGATTAAAACCATTCTGTGGTTTAAACCCAGAAGACTAAAACCCAAAACCAGAAGACAATTAAAACTAGGGCTGAAACAACTGATTGATAATGAGAATAGTTGCTAACTATTCTCATTGATTTTGTGTTCAGCTCACACGGTTTAGAGTCTGAGTTAAACGTTAGAACTTCAAATTCAGTTTTGTCCTGTGCCACCACCTCAACCTGCCTGTCACTTCTCCACTTTGGTGTGGAGCGGCCATTCTCTCCCTTTTGGTCCGGTCTCTTTGCACAAACTCACACCCCAGTGCAATCTTTTGCCAAAACTCACTCCCACCTCCGGACCCTCCTCCCGATCAGTTTGTTCATGAAATAATTGTAGAGGGACCCTCTAATAAGTTAAAGTGGTCCGGCTGCTTGGAGTGCAGGGGGGGGGGGTTGTACAGTGGGAAGACCCCCCCCCCCTTCCATAACCGAGGCACTCCTCGGACTGACCAGCCTAACATGACGTCCTCTGTATCTGCGGTCGCCGGTTCATTGGACTCGAGCGCACGCGGTACTTGTAGCCGGCTTTGTGGAACCTGTTTTGGCTACCTGGACTTGTTAGCCTGGCTGGGCTAAAAGGAACCTTCATGCTCTAAAAAGGCGTCTGGAAAGTAGTGTCCCTCTATAGGTGTCACCCCTTCTCCCCGTCCTCCCCCCGCTTTGCTATGGTGTGTTAATCAGGTTGTGGCAGAGCAGGTCCGCACAAAGGTGTGGAGACGCACCCCGGCACAAAGGTGTGGAGACGCACCCCGGCACAAAGGTGTGGAGACGCACCCCGGCACAAAGGTGTGGAGACGCACCCCGGCGGGGAGTGTAAACGGAGGGGCTGCCTGCAGGTCATAATCCCCTAAGGCTGCGGGAACACTGGCAACTTTCAGAGCAGAATGAACGTCTGAGAGGGAGATTCCTTCCACTTACGCCCGTGTGGCCGCCTCCCCGAGCGCCGCAGGTTAGTGCCTCCTATGGAGGATCAGGCCCTGTAGCCCTGGCTGCTGTCCTGCAGCTTTTTTGACGGGGAGGGCTTTTAACGTCCAGTGGTAGCGCACACAATTTGCACGCGCGCTACCCCGTGTGTCCCTCCACGTCGATCCATTACAAAGCTGTGCCGGACGCCGGTGAGTGCGCTCACATGGACACACGGAGTGCGCTCGCAGCCTTATGGGTTTCAACAGCAGTTTGTTGGATTTGCACAAGTGTCAAGTTTCCATAGTCTCTCCACCCCCCCCCCCCCAGGACAAGGCTAAGCCCCGACATGTGATTGGCAGAGGGGGGGGGGGTTGTCCCAGCCGGCGCCTCTTAACTGTGTCCATTGTTCAATAAACTGTTGATCCTCAGGTTTTAACCCCTCAATCTCTGTGTCGGTGATCGGGGTTAAGGGCTGGTTGCGGTGACCCCTTTCTGCTGGGAGTGAGAGTGGACGGCAGGAGACACTGGTTTGGCGGAGATACTCAGTCACGGTATCCAGGGTTCATCACTATGTCTTTGATGTTGTGTTTTTGGCATAGACATACCGGTCGGTGCAGGCGCGCACCACCAGCACGTCGCGACTGCAGTCGGTTTAGGGTTATCAAGCGTTTTTCACCATCTTCCCTCGACTTTCTCACGACTTGCTCTTCCTCCAGATCACTGATTTTGGTTTGGCCAAGAACGCAGGTTCCACCACGACCTCCCTAAACCAGGCGACGGGCACGGTGTCCTACATGCCGCCCGAATCTTTCAGGAACATCAACTACAAACCCAACAAGCAGTTTGATGTTTACAGGTGAGGGGGTTCATCTTGGTGGGGGGGGGGGGGAGCGCGTCTCATGTCGTGGGGGGCACGTCTCATGTCGCTGCGTCGTGTGACTGAGGATTTAGAAATGAGAGCTGCAAGGACGGGGTTAACTCATTGGCAGCTTGAGTCTTGCTCACCTCCTCCGAGAGGTCCTCACCGTCACGTTTATTTCACCCGTCCGCCCTGAGATCACAAGAAGCTCCGGGTTCATCCGTGACAGCCCTGCCCCCCCCCCCCCCGCGAGACCCCATAATGAGTGTCCGGAGCTCTGGGTCGGGGCCTTTGTAAACACGTCCTAATCATGTGACATGCAGTGGTAAGACGGACGCCCGGACAGACCCACAGCAGGTCACTGTACCAGATCCCCAAATTCTGGGTTTATCCACGTCTCTATTTGTGTAAGCATTAACCCTTCCCTCTCCCAGACACTGACGACAACCTTTGTGTTTCAGCTTCGCCATCTTAATGTGGTCAGTTCTGACCGGACAGGAGCCGTACGAGGGTACGTCTCACATCTCATCCCCTCCATCCACACAACGCGCCCGTTTCTCCATCGCCGCAATCAGCCACTCGGCTCACTCACCGCTGCACGAGGCAGGACCGGCTCACGGCAAATCTAGATTACTGCTCCGCATTACACCCGACTCCCTGCACCGCGACCGCTCTGCATCAAACCTGACTCCCTGCACCGCGACCGCTCTGCAACAAACCTGACTCCTTGCACCCCTCAGCATCAAAACTGACTCCCTGCACCGCGGCCGCTCTGCAAACCTGACTCCCTGCACCGCGACCGCTCTGCATCAAACCTGACTCCCTGCACCGCGACCGCTCTGCATCAAACCTGACTCCCTGCACCGTGACCGCTCTGCATCAAACCTGACTCCCTGCACCGTGACCGCTCTGCATCAAACCTGACTCCCTGCACCGTGACCGCTCTGCATCAAACCTGATTATACACCAAGACACAGAGGCTTCATATTATGCTTTACTCTTCTTTACTCTTCCAACAGCAGCAAAGAAAATTTCAATAAAGCTTTGGAATTTTGAACAAAGGAAAAAAGGTTTCACATATATGCTGTATAATATCACAACCAATCACTGTAGGGCACTCCAACTTGGGCCAGTGTCCAGCATCGGGTATAGATCCTTCGACCTGCGTCACATTCATCCTCTTTTCTTTGCTGCTTTCGACAGCTATGTATACTTTATTACATATTTGTGCTCATATTTCCTTGATTTTAGGTTATTTCATCGTCTGGTGCAATTTCCGCCAGGTTTTTTCTTCCCTATAACTAGGTCTCTACGGGTGAGCGGCGGTGCGCTTTATTCCCGGTTTAAAAGGGTAGCGGCGTACCGCCGGTCTCTCAAGGAGTCCATAATATAAGTTTATTGTTTCTGTTATTTCCCCAGTTCGGGCACGCTGGCGCGAGGCGGTCCGGCCTTTCTTTACACGGAGCCGCTGCCTTTGGCATTGACAGGCGTGGCTTCGCTCCTTTGGCTTAGTAAGGCGGGAGCTCTGCCCTGCGCTGCGCTCGCACGCGTAGTTACCTCAGAGCGTCCCTGTGGTAACAAACGGCTATTTTTCGTTCCTCGTGTCGGACCCTGAAACGCCAACGACGGCTATGAGCTCCGCTCAACGACCCTCTGTTTCGGCGGAGGTATTTTCGGCCATTGCCTTAATGTCCACCAATTTTGAAAACAGCCTATTGAAACTATTGGTGGCTCAAAATACTGATATAACTCTGGGGGGAAACCCTAACGTTATGGTGCCTTCCACATCAGACAAATATGTGTCGGCCCAAGAGGGTGGGGTACCCTATACCCTGACTAAGGGAGCTGACTGTCTCCCCAAAAAAACAGCTATAGAAGCGACTCCTGCTAAGGAGCTGGAATTACAGAAATTACCACACAAAAGTGGCAAAACCCGTAAACGGAGGCCTATCCGCAAGGCCAAAAAACGCGGCTGGAAAAGGGCCAGGCACACTGAGTCTAACAGCTCTGACGAGGTTAGTTCAGAAGCTGCAGAGGACGAGGAGTCGGACACTAGCGACACAGACTGGGCTCCGAATGACTCCGAAGGGGTTTCAGATTCAATCTCCTCAATTTCCTCTTCTTTTTGAAGAAGGCATGGGGACAGTGCGGCTTCATTAGACGCTTTGGGACAGGCTATGTTTGTCCCTGAGATGCTGAAGCATCCCCGCTCGTCTGAATGGGCCCCATTGGAACATGTGGCTAGCTATATTGAGGCTCGGATCAGAAAGCCCATGGACAGTAAGACACGGAACAAAATGAGAGCTGAATGCCCAAGACCGGTTCTATCCAATGAAGTGGCCTCTGCGCCCGTTGTAAACGAGGATATTGTTGAATTCATCAGCAAGACAGGTTGGTCCCCTAAAAGAGGTCTGGAAGCAACCCTGAGAGTATGCCAAGATAAACTTTTGGATATCTTCGGTCCATTGATGAAATTGTTCAACGCCATCGAACACTCCCTTTTGGGAAATGCTAAGCCGGATATTTTCGAGTACCGCGGCTGGGTACAGAGAATGGTGTGTATGCTAGGAAATGCTAATACAGCCCTTTCAACAGAGCGCAGACGCTCTATTCTGCTTAAGGTAGAACCAAAACTGGTCTCTATGGCCAATAAGGAACCTGGCCCGCAGGAAAGTGGGGGCCTGTTCGCCGAAGATTTTATCAAACAGATGGGTTCCCGAGCGAACGCTTTTCATAATATAAAAAAAGTCCAGGCCACTATGAGGAAAACCTTCCCAAACAAGGTTTTTGACAGGGCCGCGAGAAATAGAGGCCGTTTTCCCAGCCGAGGTTCTCAATTCCACTCCAGAGGCTTCGCCCATGCTCCAACAGGACGCTCTGAGTCGGCTGGACAATAAACCTTTCCTCAGAGGTCCAGACCAGGTAGAGGACGACCTTACCGTGGCTACCGCAGAGCAGCATATTCTGGTGAGTACGCCACACAACTTACCTTTTTTACAGGCTCTAATAGGGGGCAGGGTTCATCTTTTTTTCCGTTGGTGTCAGATCACATCAGACCCTTGGGTATTAGGCGTAATTATGGCTTACGAGATAAAATTCGACACGTTACCTGTTCAAAGAGAGTTACCTCAACCTCTGTTTATGACACCAAATCACCAGCGTTTGATAAATCAGGAGGTTCTGGATCTATTTCAGAAAGGCGCTATCGAAAAGGTAGTTCCCTCACATCCAGGCTATGTGAGCAATGTGTTCCTTGTCCAAAAGAAAAGCGGCGAGTATCGTCCTGTGATAAATTTAAAAAAATTGAACATGCATGTTCGGTATCATCATTTCAAGATGGAGGGTATCCCATCTCTGAAAGACAGCTTATGCCCAGGGGACTGGATGGTCAAGATAGACCTCAAGGACGCTTACTTGACAATTCCAATTGCTAGTCACAGCAGAAATTACCTCCAGTTCCTCTGGGAAGATCAGTTGTGGAGGTTCAAATCTCTCCCGTTAGGTCGCTCATCCGCCCCTCGTTGCTTCACCAAGATCATGAAACCGGTGGTTGCGTTTCTCAGAACCAAAGGAGTTCGTTTGGTCGTATATCTAGACGATATACTTCTAATGGCTCAGGATTTTTCCGTAATAATTCTCCACAGAGATTGGACCAATCAATCTTCTGACGAACCTGGGTTTCATGATCAATTGGGAGAAGTCCAATCTAGAGTCAGCCAAGAGCATGGAATTTCTGGGATTTCTGGTGGACTCCGTGCAAATGTCGCTCAGTCTTCCAGCCCAGAAAGTCAGTCAGATTCGGAAGGAAGTACGAAGGTTGTCCACACGGCCAACATTTCCTTTGAGAGCTCTTACTCGTCTGTTGGGAATGCTGTCAGCATCGATTCAGGCCATCTTCCTGGGACCTCTGTTCTATCGGGCCCTTCAACGACTAAAGGCAGTCTATCTCCGTCAAGGGTTACTATATTCCGACATGATTTCTCTAGACGACGACTCTCGAAGAGTTGCGATGGTGGCGGGATCACCTCATAACCTGGAACGGTCGCTCTTTTTTCCCTCTACCAGAGGTCGTTATAGAATCCGACGCCAGCAACTATGGCTGGAGTGCGCGTTTAGGTCCTACATCCACAGGAGGCAGATGGGCTTCTGCAGAAGCTTCTTTTCACATAAATGTTCTCGAACTCCTAGCTGGTTTTTTCGCTATTCGGATTTTTCTAAAAGACAAACCTTTCAATTCAGTCCTACTTCGCATGGACAATTTTGCCGCAGTGAGGCATATCAATCATCTAGGTGGCCCCAGGTCGAGGCAACTGTCGGAAGTCTCCAAACTGTTTTGGGGATTTTGCCTATCCCACAATGTTACAGTGACGGCTCAGTTCATCCCAGGGCTATGCAACATTGTAGCAGATTGGAATTCAAGGTATCTGCTGGATTCCAGCGACTGGAGGTTAGACAAGACGACAATATTCAGATCTTTGTCTTCAATGTGGGGTCCTTTCAAATTGGATCTTTTCGCTTCTCGTCTGAACGCGCAGATCCCAGATTATTTCAGTTGGAAACCAGATCCAGACTCACTAGGGACAGACGCGTTTTCCAAACATGGCCACGGGGAATTCTGTACGCATTTCCCCCATTTCTCCTGATTTCAAGGGTCATCCGATTGATGCGTTCCAATCAGACGACTTTAATTCTGATTACCCCATGGTGGACGACTCAACCATGGTTTCCAGTTATTAGAGCTAGTGGTAGACGTTCCTCGGATTCTCCGGTCGAGCCCCCCTCCCCTGGAGGATCCAGAGAACACTATACAGAACATTCTGTCAGTACCATCGTTCCGTCTCGTCGCTTGGAAGGTGTCAGGCAATCTTACACTGTCGGTCAACTTTCGGAAGTTACTTCCGAATTACTCTCCAGCGCTTGGGCACCAGGTACTAGAAAGCGATACCTTTGTTACTGGAACTGCTGGGTTTCTTGGTGTTTGGGCAAACAAGTTAATTCCCTTTCAGCCACTATAGAGGACATCCTGCAGTTTCTGACCTCTTTGTTTGAGGAAGGCAGGGCTTATCGTACCATTAATAATTTTAGGTCAGCCATTTCTGCTTATCACCCCAGCATTGAGGGACTCCCTGTAGGTCAACATAGATTAGTCTGTAGATTGTTAAAAGGTATTCGGTTGAAACGTCCTCGGTCCCGTTATTCGTTTACATGGGACGTTAACTTGGTTTTAGACTTTTTTAGGATCAGTGGCTTCCAATATGGAGTTATCTGCTAAATTAACTATGCTTTTATGCCTAATTTCCTGTAAGAGGGTCTCTGACGTCCGTGCTTTAGATTTGTCGGGGCGATCTTTCACTCCATTGGGTGTTTTGTTTTCCATATCTAGATGCACAAAAACTGCCATTTCCCAGGTATTTTATCCGGCTTTTCCACAAAAAACTAATTTATGCCCAGTACTTTGTTTACAGGAATACGAACGGGTGACGGCTCCATACCGTCTACCTTCCTTTGACAGATTGTTTCTAACCATGACAAAACCGTATCACCCGGTTTCAACCACTACCTTAGCTAGAAGGGTTAAAGGGCTCATGACAGAGGCAGGAGTAGATACCTCTATTTTCGGGGCCCACTCCTCTCGCAGTGCGGCGGCCTCTACGGCTGCTTTTCGGGGTTGCAGGTTAGATATTATGAAAACAGCTAATTGGTCTAACGATTCCACCTTTAAAGAATTTTATTTTAAGCCTATAGTTCATTTTGCGCATTCTATTAATAATTAGCTTTCAACGAGCATAATATGAAGCCTCCGTGTCTTGGTGTATAATCCCTAGATTCCCCTTTACATTTGACGGGGAATCAAGACACGGAGGCGAATATTATCCCACCCATATGCTATGTTATACTTTGAGTATCTGGCCCTACCCATGACATGTTATTGTTACGTATAGATGGAATTGTGTTCGGATAAATATAATCACACCTAAAGGTTGCACATGATGTTTGCATATTCGGGTTTATAATCTATAGATTCTCGTCTGTTTCTGTTTCAGGTCAGCAATAGCGACATCTTGTTCTTCTATAAGTTTTCGTTCGGATCTCGATGTGGCTGTTCCAAGTTACAGTTCGCATCCAAGAAAAGAGAAGAATGTGACGCGGGTCGAAGGATATATAACCGATGCTGAACACTGATTGGCCCAAGTTGGAGTGCCCGACAGTGATTGGTTGTGATATTATACAGTATATATGTGAAACCTTTTTTCCTTTGTTCAAAATTCCAAAGCTTTATTGAATTTTTCTTTGCTGCTGTTGGAAGAGTAAAGCATATATTCGCCTCCGTGTCTTTATTTATAATCTTGATTCCCCGTCAAATGTATAGGGGAATCTAGGGACTCCCTGCACCGCGACCGCTCTGCATCAACCCTGACTCCCTGCACCGCGACTGCTCTGCATCAAACCTGACTCCTTGCACCGCGCCGCTCTGCAAACCTGACTCCCTGCACCGCGACCGCTCTGCAAACCTGACTCCCTGCACCGCGACTGCTCTGCATTAAAATAAACCTCCCTTGCTGGGTCGCATCCAATCTGACGTGCCGGTGATCTTCAGTTGCAGACAGCGACATGATTATGAAGCTCATACCAAACGGCAGCCGACCAGACCTGGACCTGGTGACCAAGTGGACGTCTGTGAAGATGGTCTCTGAAGCAGTTGATCTGATGACTGAATGCTGGAACGAGGAGGCTGAGAATCGGCCCAGCTTTTCAGGTAAGAGGTTACTGCCGCCCGAAAGTCTTCAGAGACCGGGCGAGCATGGGGCCAGCGTAGACACCCGGCACAGAGACACGTCTGTCTTGGCAGCTGGACACAGGTCATTTCTCTGTGTAATTGTCGCGCCGGTGGCAGTCAGTGGGAGCTCTGTATGTGGCCCCTCATGCCCCCACCATATTGATGCATTGTTTAGCAGAGCCAAGTTATCCATGAGGGGGGGGGGGGACCGAGAACATGGGGACTGTCTGCCATCATCACTACACCTTAACCCTTGCACTACCAAACTGAAGTAAACTTTATTTTGCATTGAAAGGATATTGACCCCCCCATCTGCAGGGTTAGTGCACCCCCTGTGGAGGAACAAACTCCACAGACTTGTCTCTCCCTTTCACCTGGTCTTACTGTAAAGAAGCTGCAAGGAGCAGCACCCACCCTCACTGTAACCAACTTTACTGCAGCATTCCAGCAGCCGGGATGTGTCAGTATACAGGTAGAGCTGTGGGGTCACTCAGTGCTGTACAGGGATAAGACTCAGGGGGTTATAATGAGCGAAAATTAACAAAGTGCTTGGTATTGAAGGAGTTAAGCATGTTCAAGACCCACCAGACCTCCTGCTCTGTGGCTTTATGTGTTCTTGTCTGTCGGGCTTCTCGACTGTTCAGTGTTGCCCCCCCGGTCTGTCTGTTCTGTCACAGGGTGAGGCTGTAACCATATTTTGGGATGTCAGCCCCTTTGCTGATCCGGGATAACGCAGGTCACAGGTTGCTTTTTTTGGTTGATCCGGGATAAAGGCAGGTCACGGGTTGCTTTTTTTTGGCAGGTCATGGCGGCTGTGTTTGATACTTTGCTATGTGTCGCTGCCCCCGCCTCTCATTCTTTCTGCATTTTTTAACTTTCTTCCACTTCTTGTATTCCTTTACAGATTGTAAACCAAAGACCTTATCCATGAGCCGGGCGTTCGCCAGAGACCTCGACCAGGCTGTCCAGGAGGTTTTGGATCAGCTCAGACGGTTCCCCTCGTCCCGGCGGGTGAGCAGCGTTAGAGAGAGGAACGTGTAGGGAGCCCTCATCCTCGCGTGATCAATCCGGTTCTGAATTCAGACGTAGCGTTCCATGTATTCCTTCATTCACTGCTCCATCCAGACCTGGGACGGTGGCAAAGTCTAGTGTTGGTTGGGAAAGGTCCATGTAGTGCTGCAGGAGCAGTCGGCCAGCTTGAGGTGGTGCAGTGGCGGCTACTGAGTGTTTCAGTGTTGGAGAGGTGGTCAGACCTCCACCACGGCTCCTCCACACCTGGTCAGACCTTCGTCACGGCTCCTCCACGCCGGGTCAGACCTTCGTCACTGCTCCTCCACGCCGGGTCAGACCTTCGTCCCGGCTCCTCCACGCCGGGTTAGACCTTCGTCCCGGCTCCTCCACGCCGGGTCAGACCTTCGTCACGGCTCCTCCACGCTGGGTCAGACCTTCGTCACGGCTCCTCCACGCTGGGTCAGACCTTCGTCACGGCTCCTCCACGCTGGGTCCAGACCTTCGTCACGGCTCCTCCACGCTGGGTCAGACCTTCGTCACGGCTCCTCCACGCTGGGTCAGACCTTCGTCACGGCTCCTCCACGCTGGGTCAGACCTTCGTCACGGCTCCTCCACGCTGGGTCAGACCTTCGTCACGGCTCCTCCACGCTGGGTCAGACCTTCGTCAAGACTCCTCCACGCCGGGTCAGACCTTTGTCACGGCTCCTCCACGCTGAAATCTCTTCAGTATCAGGTGTTAAAAGCATCAGAGCACGGAGTCCTGTGTCCTCTGGATAGTGAGATTGAGTGATTGAGCTGTAGGCTTTAAAATGCCACCTGTAAGTGCAAGTCTTAATCTGCCGGTTACCCACACCCATGTCATTTCTCTTTATCACAGACATCGAGGCCGGAAGATGTTCCTGACGGCACAGATTTATCACATATGAGCAGCGTGGCAGGTTGGTGGATGATTGGTGTCTCTTGGATGGACCCGGTGCCACGGTCTGTGACATCCCTTTATGTCTTTCAGATATTGGCAGTTACTTCACCATTCAGGTGTACACGGAGGTTCTCAGCGAATCAGAAGCAAACCCACAGGTGAGGCTGGACGACGGGAACCCCCAGTTTAATAGGGAGACATACGTTTGTCTCAGTCTGTGCATTAAGTCAGTCATGTCCAGCGTCGCCTCTGGAGGAGGGGGGATACATCAGTGGGGTGTCCCGGTACAATGCACATGTTACATACGATGGATCAGACGCGCACGATACATATGATGCACACGTTACATACGATGGATCAGACACATGATGCACACGTTACATACGATGGATCAGACACATGATGCACACGTTACATACGATGGATCAGACGCACATGATGCACACGTTACATACAATGCACATGATGCACACGTTACATACAATGCACATGATGCACACGTTACATATGATGCACACATTACATACAATGGATCAGACGCACATGATACATATGATGGATCAGACGCATACGATGCACACCATGCATATGATGGATCAGATGCATGCGATACACACAATACATATGATGGATCAGACGCACACGATACACACATTACATATGATGTACACATTACATGATGGATCAGACGCACACAATACATACGATGGATCAGACACACACGATACATATGATGCACACGATACATACGATGGATCAGACACACTATGCACATGTTAAATATGATGGATCAGATTCACATGATGCACACGTTACATACGATGGATCAGACACATGATACATGTGATGCACGTGATACATACGACGGATCAGACGCACACGATACATATGATGGATCAGACGCATGTGATACATATGATGCACACGATACATATGATGGATCAGACAAGATACATATGATGCATACGATGGATCAGATGCACACAATACATATGATGCACAAGATACATACGGTGGATCAGATACACGATGCACACGATACATATGATGGATCAGACGCACACGATACATGATGGATCAGACGCACACGATACATATGATGGATCAGACGCACACGATACATATGATGGATCAGACGCACACGATACATATGATGGATCAGACGCACACGATACATATGATGGATCAGACGCACACGATACATATGATGGATCAGACGCACACGATACATATGATGGATCAGACGCACACGATACATATGATGGATCAGACGCACACGATACATATGATGGATCAGACGCACACGATACATATGATGGATCAGACGCACACGATACATATGATGGATCAGACGCACACGATACATATGATCAGACACACGATACACATGTTACATATGATGCACGTTACACACAATGGATCAGACACATGATGCATATGATGCACATGTTGCATACAATGGATCAGACACATGATGCACATGTTACATATGATGGATCAGACACATGGGATACAAACGTTACATATGATGCATGTTACATATGATGGATCAGACGCATATGATGCATACGATGGATCAGACGCACACGATACATATGCACACACTACATATGATCAGACACACGATACATATGATGGATCAGACACATGATGCACATGTTACATATGATGGATCAGATTCACACAAAGCATATGATGGATCAGATTCACACGATACATATGATGGATCAGACACACGATACATATGATGCACATGTTACATACAATGCATATGATGCACACGATACATATGATGGATCAGACACATATGATGCATACGATGGATCAGACGCATATGATGCATACGATGGATCAGACGCACACGATACATATGATGGATCAGACACGATACACATGTTACATATGATGCACATGTTACATATGATGCACGTGTTACATATGATGCACGTGTTACATATGATGCACGTGTTACATACGATGGATCAGACACACAATGCACACGATACATACAATGCATATGATGCACACGATACATACAATGCATATGATGCACACGATACATATGATGGATCAGACACATGTTACATATGATGCACATGTTACATACAATGCATATGATGCACATGTTCCTTACAATGCATACAATGCACACGTTACATACGATGGATCAGACGCACACGATACATATGATGGATCAGATGCAAACAATACATATGATGGACCAGACACACGTTACATATGATGCACACGTTACATATGATGGATCAGATGCACACAATACATATGATGCACATGATACATATGATGGATCAGACACACAAGATACATGTGATGCACATGATACATACAATGCATATGTTACGATGGATCAGACGCACACGATACACACGATGCATCAGACACACATGTTACATATGATGCACATGTTACATACGATGGATCAGACGCACGATACATATGATGGATCAGACACATGCATACGATGGATCAGACGCACGATACATATGATGGATCAGACACATGCATACGATGGATCATACGCACACGATACATATGATGGATCAGACACACGATACACATGTTACATATGATGCATAGGATTAATCAGACGCACGTGTTACATATGATGGATCAGACACATTATGCACGTGTTACATATGATGGATCAGACACATGATGCACATGTTACATATGATGGATCAGACACATGATGCACATGTTACATATGATTGATTAGACACACACGATACATACAATGCATATGATGCACACGATACATAAATGGATCAGACGCACACGTTACATATGATGGATCAGACGCACACGTTACATATGATGGATCAGACGCACACGTTACATATGATGGATCAGACGCACACAATACATGTGATGCACGTGATACATGATGGATCAGACACGATACACACGTTACATATGATGTACACATTACATATGATGGATCAGACCCACACAATACATACGATGGATCAGACACACTATGTACATGTTAAATACGATGGATCAGATGCACACAATACACACGTTACATATGATGCACACGTTACATATGATGGATCAGACACACGATACATATGATGCACATGTTACATACGATGGATCAGATGCACACAATACATATGATGCACAAGATACATACGATGCACATGATACATACGGTGGATCAGATACACGATGCACACGTTACATATGATGGATCAGACACACAATATGCATGTGATGCACATGATACATACAATGCATATGTTACGATGGATCAGATGCACACGATACACACGATGCATATGATGGATCAGACGCATGTGATACATACGATGCACACGATACATATGATGGATCAGACACATGATACACATGTTACATATGATGCACACGTTACATAAGCTGGATCAGACGCACACAATGGATCAGACACACGATACATATGATGCACATGTATCGTGTGTCTGATCCATTGTGTGCGTCTGATCCAGCTTATGTAACATGTGCATCGTATGTATCACATGCGTCTGATCCATCGTAACACATGCATTGTATGTATCATGTGCATCACATGTATATTGTGTGTCTGATCCATCATATGTAACATGTGCATCATATGTAACGTGTGTATCATATGTTACATATGATGATCAGATGCACACAATACATATGATGGATCAGATGCACACGATACATATGATGCACATGTTACATATGATGGATCAGACACACGATACATATGATGGATCAGACACACGATACACATGTTACATATGATGCACGTTACATACAATGCATATGATGCACATGTTGCATACAATGGATCAGACGCACATGATACATATGATGGATCAGACGCACATGATACATATGATGGATCAGACACACGATGCACATGATGCATACGATGGATCAGACACATGATGCACACGATACATATGATAGATCAGACACATGGGATACACACGTTACATATGATGCACATGATACATATGATGGATCAGACATGATACACACGTTACATATGATGCACACGTTACATATGATGGATCAGGCACACAAAGCATGTGATGGATCAGATTCACACGATACATATGATGGATCAGACGCACACAATACATATGATGGATCAGACACGATACACATGTTACATATGATGCACACGTTACATACGATGGATCAGACACATATGATGCATATGATGGATCAGAAGCACACGATACATATGATGCACACGATACATATGATGGATCAGGCACACGAAGCATATGATGGATCAGATTTACACGATACATATGATGGATCAGACACACGTTACATATGATGCACATGTTACATACAATACATGATGCACACGATACATATGATGGATCAGACACACACGATACATACGATTAATCAGACGCACACGTTACATATGATGCACGTGTTACATACGATGGATCAGACACGATGCCCACGATACATTGCATATGATGCCCACGATACATTGCATATGATGCCCACGATACATTGCATATGATGCCCACGATACATTGCATATGATGCCCACGATACATACAATGTATATGATGCACAGGTTACATACAATGCATATGATGCACGTTACATACAATGCATATGATGCACACATTCCTTACAATGGATCAGACACACACAATACATATGATGGATCAGACACACGTTACATATGATGCACACGTTACATACAATGGATCAGATGCACACAATACATATGATACATACGATGCACATGATACATATGGTGGATCAGATACACAATACATATGATGGATCAGACACACGATACACAAGTTACATATGATGCACACGTTACATATGATGGATCAGACACACAAGATACATGTGATGCACATGATACATACAATGCATATGTTACGATTGATCAGACGCACACGATACACATGATGCATATGATACACACGTTACATATGATGCACATGTTACATACGATGGATCAGACGCACGATACATATGATGGATCAGACACATGCATACGATGGATCAGACGCACGATACATATGATGGATCAGACACATGCATACGATGGATCATACGCACACGATACATATGATGGATCAGACACACGATACACATGTTACATATGATGCATAGGATTAATCAGACGCACGTGTTACATATGATGGATCAGACACATTATGCACGTGTTACATATGATGGATCAGACACATGATGCACATGTTACATATGATGGATCAGACACATGATGCACATGTTACATATGATTGATTAGACACACACGATACATACAATGCATATGATGCACACGATACATACAATGGATCAGATGCACACGATACATACAATGGATCAGATGCACACGATACATACAATGGATCAGATGCACACGATACATACAATGGATCAGATGCACACGATACATACAATGGATCAGATGCACACGATACATACAATGGATCAGATGCACACGATACATACAATGGATCAGATGCACACGATACATACAATGGATCAGATGCACACGATACATACAATGGATCAGATGCACACGATACATACAATGGATCAGATGCACACGATACATACAATGGATCAGATGCACACGATACATACAATGGATCAGATGCACACGATATACACAATACATATGGTGCACACGATACATATGATGGATCAGACACATGATACACATGTTACATATGATGCACACGTTAAATACGATGGATCAGACGCAAACCATACATACGATGCACACGTTACATATGATGGATCAGACACACACAAGAGGCAACGCTGCTAATCCATGAAGAACTTAACCGAAATCTACATCTGTAAATTGATCTTGTGCTACATCTCCATAAACCGAAAAGATGATCCACTCTCTGTCTGAGGGACTGAATGTGCCCGGTCAATATCATAATGAATGCTGACTGGGGCGTCTCTCTGGCCGTGACTCCTCCAGGTGGCCTCCTGGGTTAGGGGGTTAAACCCACAGACCTGGTCTGAGACTGGGGCGTCTCTCTGGCCGTGACTCCTCCAGGTGGCCTCCTGGGTTAGGGGGTTAAACCCACACACCTGGTCTGAGACTGGGGCGTCTCTCTGGCCGTGACTCCTCCAGGTGGCCTCCTGGGTTAGGGGGTTAAACCCACAGACCTGGTCTGAGACTGGGGCGTCTCTCTGGCCGTGACTCCTCCAGGTGGCCTCCTGGGTTAGGGGGTTAAACCCACACACCTGGTCTGAGACTGGGGTGTCTCTCTGGCCGTGACTCCTCCAGGTGGCCTCCTGGGTTAGGGGGTTAAACCCACAGACCTGGTCTGAGACTGGGGCGTCTCTCTGGCCGTGACTCCTCCAGGTGGCCTCCTGGGTTAGGGGGTTAAACCCACAGACCTGGTCTGAGACTGGGGCGTCTCTCTGGCCGTGACTCCTCCAGGTGGCCTCCTGGGTTAGGGGGTTAAACCCACAGACCTGGTCTGAGACTGGGGTGTCTCTCTGGCCGTGACTCCTCCAGGTGGCCTCCTAGGTTAGGGGGTTAAACCCACAGACCTGGTCTGAGACTGGGGTGTCTCTCTGGCCGTGACTCCTCCAGGTGGCCTCCTGGGTTAGGGGGTTAAACCCACAGATCTGGTCTGAGACTGGGGTGTCTCTCTGGCCGTGACTCCTCCAGGTGGCCTCCTGGGTTAGGGGGTTAAACCACAGATCTGGTCTGAGACTGGGGTGTCTCTCTCTGGCCGTGACTCCTCCAGGTGGCCTCCTGGGTTAGGGGGTTAAACCCACAGATCTGGTCTGAGACTGGGGTGTCTCTCTGGCCGTGACTCCTCCAGGTGGCCTCCTAGGTTAGGGGGTTAAACCCACAGATCTGGTCTGAGACTGGGGTGTCTCTCTGGCCGTGACTCCTCCAGGTGGCCTCCTAGGTTAGGGGGTTAAACCACAGATCTGGTCTGAGACTGGGGTGTCTCTCTGGCCGTGACTCCTCCAGGTGGCCTCCTAGGTTAGGGGGTTAAACCCACAGATCTGGTCTGAGACTGGGGTGTCTCTCTGGCCGTGACTCCTCCAGGTGGCCTCCTAGGTTAGGGGGTTAAACCCACAGATCTGGTCTGAGACTGGGGTGTCTCTCTGGCCGTGACTCCTCCAGGTGGCCTCCTAGGTTAGGGGGTTAAACCCACAGATCTGGTCTGAGACTGGGGCGTCTCTCTGGCCGTGACTCCTCCAGGTGGCCTCCTGGGTTAAACCCACAGACCTGATCTAAGCTGGTTTATCAGTTTTTCGGGTTTTATTAGGTTTCTGTGATGAGATCCTGAGCCTCGAATGCCAAAATTCATCCTTTGTGTTGTCTTTATGCAGGTGGGACCTCCTGATGATCCTGTGGATCCTGAAGGTCAGTGAGTGATGTCAGAGTCTGGCTGCGATGGGTTTCATGCGAGTCTCATAACTCCCTTTAAACGAGAGAACGTGAAGGTGCTGCTTGTGTCGGCCACATGTCTGTTCCACCCTGGACATCCTGTCCCATCATCCCTGACACATACACTTGTGCCCAGGTCCCTTCACTGGGGGGGGGGGGTGGTGTATCAGGATTTAGGAATGAGAAACGGAAGGATGTGCAAATCCTCTAAAGCAGAGATAAAGTCTAATCCAAAACACACCAATATAGCCCGAATTATTCCCAAATATCCCCATCAGAGTGAAGGTACGAGGAGAGCCCACACACACACACACACACACAGACACACACACAGACACAGACACAGACACAGACACACACAGACGATATTACAGCGAGCGCCTTTACTGTAACCCCGACCCTGCGTCAAAAAAACAACATCACATCCCGTCACCTCCGAAACAAACTTCAGACACACTGACAGGTGACAAGCATAAACAACAATGTAACCAAGGCTGGAACAAGGCACACACTACCCCTAAATACCCCAGCAGGTGCCACGCTCAGCAGGCGGGCAGGGCACACGCTACCACTAAATACCCCAGCAGGTGCCACGCTGAGCAGGCGGGCAGGGCACATGCTACCATTAAATCCCCCCACAGGTGCCACGCTGAGCAGGCGGGCAGGGCACACGCTACCACTAAATACCCCAGCAGGTGCCACGCTGAGCAGGGCACATGCTGCAGACCCCCCCCCCGGCATGTTGGTCTCTGGGTCGCATGGTGTTGATGGAGCAAAATCAGGCTCAGCTCTTCCTTGTTCCACCTTGAAGCGTCTCGCAGGAGAGTGTTGCGTTTTGTCCATGTCGTTTAGAGGTGGAGCTCCTGCTTCCCGGTGGAGAAGCCCAAGGCTCGCTCGCAGCTCTATGTAAAGCGCAATAATAAAGAGCCTTTTTACTTCTTGCCCCGAGTGAAGCCGCCGCAATCTGAGCCGACTCCCACGATCCCCCGTGATCAAACTCCCACGATCCCCCGTGATCAACTCCCACGATCCCCCGTGATCAACTCCCACAATCCCCCCGTGATCAAACTCCCACAATCCCCCTGTGTTCAACTCCCACGATCCAAAGTCATAGAACCTTTCATTTACACGAACTGGTCGTCTGTGTGACATCACACCCTACACTAACGCCAGGTTTATGAGCGCGCTGATATGGTTTTGACATTACACCCTAAAACCCTGTGGGGCGAGATCCCGGCCGCATCAGACTGCTGCACCAACGTGGGACCGTCTCTTTTTTGCCATCGATCGCTTCCTCATTCTTGTGACATTATGAGGTCATCTCACCCATTTCCTTTTTCAGAATTTCTTAGAAGTAACTTTTCGGCAATCGTTCGAGGGAATCCAGACCTCTCCTCCATCCTGGATGACTTGTACACCCGCAGGATCCTGAGCCAGGAGGAGTTTGGGTCCATTGAAGCTTCTGGGACTGAGCAGCAGCAGGCGCGGGCGGCTCTGCATAACATCATGAACAAGGGGAGGGCAAGTTGCACAGTTTTCGTGCATCTCCTCAGACTGTACAGCCCCTCACTAATGCAGACCCTCGTTTCCTAAAGAAGCTGCCTCTGCCATGGGACGCACAAGCGGCACGTTGATACCAAGCCCGGACATCTTCAACGAAGAAACCTGCAGCGTAAAAGAGGAACCTCTGGCTTTTCTGCAGGAAGGTCCCGTGTCACAGCGGAACGTGTGCTCTGCGCGCAGCGCGTCTTTCACACCACCCCGGGTTTAAAATGTACAGATTTTCCTTGGTTTCTATGAATATTATGGAAATATTTTGTCATATAATAAAGCCTGTTTGTATATCAGCTCGTCCCATTTGTCTTGCACATTATGATGCGGGTTCCATAGTATTCCATGGTGTATCACAGTGCTCAGGGCTGTGCCGTGTGAGAGTGTGATCCGCTGCACAGTATTCCATGGTGTATCACAGTGTTCAGGGCTGTGCTGTGTGAGATTGTGATCCACTGCACAGTATTCCATGGTGTATCACAGTGCTCAGGGCTGTGCCGTGTGAGAGTGTGATCCGCTGCACAGTATTCCATGGTGTATCACAGTGCTCAGGGCTGTGCCGTGTGAGAGTGTGATCCGCTGCACAGTATTCCATGGTGTATCACAGTGCTCAGGGCTGTGCCGTGTGAGAGTGTGATCCGCCGCACAGTATTCCATGGTGTATCACAGTGCTCAGGGCTGTGCTGTGAGAGTGTGATCCGCTGCACAGTATTCCATGGTGTAAGTGTTTTTAAGCCTGTGTCACCTGCTCACTCAGCATTTTAAAGGAGACTTTCCAGGCCGATGGGCAATGCCTGAAAAATGCCCCCTGCAGTAGTGAGGGCACAGGTCATCGGGGCTGGACATTTAGGGCACATGGTGTGCCTCAGTCACTAGGGATGAGCCGAACACCCTGAGTTCGGTTCTTACTTTTCAAAAGTTCGAACACGAACTCAAAAGTTCGATTTTTAGAGTGCCCTCCAAGAGGGCATATATGCTAGAAATGTGCCATAAAAGGTGTATGGGGGTCCGGGTAGTGCCCTGGGGGACAGGAAACAAGGACAAAAAGTTTTTGAAAAAAACGTTTTTAACCACTTGAATGCTAAGGACGCGCTCAGCGCGTCCTCAGCATTCCCGCTGGTATGCGGAGGACGCGCTGAGCGCGTCCTCGCATCGGGGTCAGCGTTCGGCCGGGTTCCGGCCGATCGCTGGCCCCTCCGGTGCGGGCCGACATCCTGGATGTCAGCCCGGCATCCGGACCAGCAGCCGCCAACATTAGGTGTCATCGCGGGGGCGCGATGACACCTAATTCAGGCGCCCCCCCGCATGTGCGGAGGAGGCGCCTGAAAGGGAGGGGGGAGGTCCTTCGGACCTCTCTCCCTCCCGATCGGCGGCGCACAGGGGCTTAACCCAGGCATCATTTGGAAGGGCACAGCCTGCCCTTCCAAATGATGCCTGGCATTAACCCCTGGGGAGCTGGATAGCGAATCGGCGCTGAAAAGCGCCGGTTCGCGATCCTTCCCGGGAGCTGGCCGACATCTTGGATGTCGGCCAAGCTTCCGGGAACTCCCCCAGAGGACTGGCGTCATCGTGCGTAGCACGATGACGCCAGTCCTACAGTTAACCCCTAACTGCCACCAAGTGTGGAGATAGGGAGTTCATTGAACTCCCTATCTCCCGATCCGTGGCAGTTAGGGGTTAAATTTTGGTATCGTTGGATCGGCCAGAGCATGGCCGTTCCAACGATACCAAACATGAAAGTTAAAAATTTTTGTAAAAAAAAAAAAAAAAAAAAAAAAAAATTAAAAATTAAAAAAATAACACTTTTTTTTATTTTTTTTGGTTTGTTAGTGTAGCAATATTGTTCCCATTTCAATTATAATGTGAACAATGATGCTGCACTAACGATTTTTGTATGCGGTGCGTTTGTTAAAAATAGTGTCATTTTCCCCAAAAAAAAATGTAACGAGACCCCATCTCTAATTTTTTTAACAAGCGCACCCCATACAAAATATAACCGCAATTGCTCGCATGTTAAAATGTGAAAAACACTTTACACATTGTAAATTATTGAAAATACATATTTTATTGCATTTTTTGTTATAATATACAGACATGACATAACGTATACATATAATAATGACATATTATGAATCAACCGAGTCTGACGGAAAGAACGATATATAATATGTCGGTGTCATATACTAAAATAAGCCTTAAAAACACGTTTAAACATGATGCGCAAAACAGGTAAAAAATGACCTCAGCACAGGGGCGGGAAAAGCCTCAGCAGCGAAAGGGTTAAAGGAACAGTGAGTTTTCCATGAAATAAGGGTTAAAAATAAAAACGAAAAATTCCTTCAAATATCGTCCCTAGGAGGTCCTCATAACCTGCCCGTGAAGTGGCGGATTTCTAGGATGTATAGAAACACTTGAAAACAAAATCACATTTCAAATGACGGTAAATGTTTTTCCTTTAATCTATTCATAAACAACTGCTTGGGGCGGCAGTCTGTATGAAAAGACATTTTAGGACGCGCAGAAAAAGTCTAGTGATTTTTTTTGGGCTAAATTATGGTGAAACTTATGCAGGCTTTGGATGAAAGTAACAATTGGTGCTTTAAAATTGGGCCTTTAGCGTCGGCAACAGTGCCGTCACACCGTAACCCCTCTGAGGTATTGTGGAAGAGTGCAGGGGTGGACCATGCGGTCCTAGATTAAAAAGGATATGAATCTGGTGAAGGCGTCAGTGCACCCAGATATTGTGCCTTTCATGGCAGCAAGTGCCTTCATACCGTAACCGTTTTGTGGTATTGTGGAAGAGTGCAGTGGTGGAGGTTTTGTGAATGCAGAAGACATCCCCGATCTATTCCGCTACGTCAGCATCAGGGGATTGTTAACTGCTGATCCAGGACTGATTCATTTTTATAAATGTCAGCCGGTCTACAGAGTCGGTGGACAGACGCACTGTTTTGTCTGTGACAAAATCTCCAGCGGCACTGAACGTCCTTTCAGAAAGCACGCTGGATGAAGGGCAACCTAGTAGCTGCATAGCATATTGGCTAAGTTCTGGCCAGCGATCCAATCTCAACACCCAGTAAGCCAGTGGATCATCTGCTGGAAAGGTATCTGTAGTATATCATAGTGTTATATCTATCCACCACTAGAGGGCGCATGTTGTAGGTATTATCTGTGTTCCTGTTCATTGTAAATAAAGTTTCCTCATCACATGGTAGAGTTCTAAGGCAGCATGCAGACGCTGTGTGCAGCTCCTGTAAATAAAGAATAAGAACCTTCCACAGCCTGTCTCTGCTTTCAAAGATATGGAGATATCACAGTATCCAGGTCTGCCCTTGCCCCTAGGTAGTCCTGCACCATATGGTGAAGACCCTGGCAATGGGTGCCTACATTTGATGTCCCTGGGCGTCGTGGACTAAAAAAAAATAAAAAGGCATCAGTCAAGCGGCCCCGGCCTTCATCACTATTCCTCTGATCATCCGCAGCCTCAGAAGCACCTGTGCCATCACTTGGTAACCTACCAGTGCCTGGACATCTGATGCCTTGGACTGGCTAGTGCTACGGTTGGTCAGAGGATGTTGTGCCTCCTCTCTTGACTCCTCTGTTAGATCAGGCACCCAGGTGGAGTCAGTGACCTCATCATCGTAATCACCCCCTATCTCGTCACTGGAGCCAACCTGGCAGTATGCTGCAGCTGCTGGGGCAACATGAGTGCCAGTTATTTGTGTGTCATCACTGGCACCCCCTTCCTCTAGATTGATTATACTCCTTTCCTCAACCTCAGAGATTGAATCAGAGCACTGTACTTGCTGCGCATCCTCAAGCAGCATGTCACTGTCATTGTAGTCAAACAATTCAGCTGACTCCTCCGTGTGTGATAGCGAGGCTACGGCAGGAGTAGCTGTGGACATGGAGGCTGCATTAGATGCTTTGGCAGCTGAGGTGGACTGTAAAGCACTACAAGCCTGGCTGGCAGAGGACTCCGAGGATGAGGATGGCCTGGTTAGCCAATCCACCAAATCCTCTCTATGTTGCTGCTGCTGCTTAAGATGGCCAGCACCAGTTAGAAAGGACAAGCATCCCCCTGCAGAGGATGCACCACGACCAGAGGCACAGCCTCCCGACACAGGGGCTGCTTGCCCGCTTATCTATGTCTGGGAGCGTCTGCCTGTCCTTTTTGGTTTTTCTGACATGGTGAGTGATATATAGATTAATATATACAGAACTCTGATTCAACTCAGGTATAAAGATTAAAGATTTCCAGAACTCTGGTATAACTCAGTGAGACACCCTGATAGCTGGCAGCCAGTGACAAGACACAGATTACAAGTCCCAGAAACCTCCTATAAATCAGTGAGACCCCCTGATGGGTGGCAGTGAGAACACACAGATTACCTCAATTCCCAGATATTTTGTAGAAATTACTGACCCCCCAAAATACTGGGTGGGCAGTGAGAACACACTGATTATAACAATTCCCAGATATTTTGTAGAAATGAGACCCCCCCCCCCAGTGTGTGTTCTGTCTGCCAACAGCTACTAACAACAACAACAATCTCCTCTCAAACACGTGCTAAAGCGCTGTGTGAAGCCTTCTATAGTGTGCTGCGGGATTTACCTCTGTGAGCCCATGATTGAGCCGTGATTGGCATATTGTTGAACCTGTCTTGCACCTGACCTGTGGTCAGGTGCAAGGCTGTAGCCAATTACAAGCTTCAGGCCAGTGGAAAAGTGCATTGTGGGCGAACATGCGGAAATGTTCATAGCTCGCAAACAGGCGATGTTCGAATCGAACCGAACAGCTCATCCCTAGAAGCCACTTTGGAGCAATTTCTTCTCTTAACAAGAGGTGGCAAAGGGGATAAAATCATTCTGCAGAACAATGCAATGGTCCAACCCTGGTCCTCCAGGCCCACTAACAGGTCAGATTTTAAGGATCACTTTGGGGAAATGCAGACTGAATCCCGCAATCACTGAGCAGAAAATCATATCCCCTGTGCTTCACATATCCTGCAAACCTGGCCTGTAAGTGGGCCCTGAGGAATAGGGTTAGGAGCTACTGGTGTAATGGACATGTCTGCTGGACATGGTCACCGCACAGTCTTAATGAGGAGGTGGTGGCACGGGTTCCTGTCAATGCCACCTTTTGGGGACCTCTTCTGGCAGTTACATATGGGGTGCGCTACGTACACGTCCGTTCCCGCGTTCCTAAGGACATAGGAAATAAAATCTTAGGTGATCACGCATAGGGGCCTTTCCATCCTTTTTAAACGTTCCTTCTTCTTGGTGCTGGGACCCTGGAACTGGTGCATTGGTTTAGACCAGTCTGGTTGTAGCAGTGTGTAGACTGTAACCTTTGACCCTTCTGTTCTTTATCCCGGCGGGCACTTTTAGGGGTAAGAATATCTGCTGCATTGGGTTTAAATTCTGGGTCTTGGTCGGTCTTTTTGACGTGCGTTGTTGTGGTCAGGACCCGCCCGTATATATGCTTATAATGCTCTCCCAGTATTGTTGGTGTAAAACGCTGACATCGTGGTTCTGTGGCAGAGGTGATGCATTGGTCAGGTGACACATACCACAGCATCTACTATGGAGACTTCATGCTTCTTGAGGATGACATTTGGGGGGGGGGGTCATTACATGGTCTGTATATAGCTGAGGTTATATTACAGACAGTGTGCGGTGATAAAGGTCTTTAGCCTGAAATGTTTGCCCTTATGCCTATTGTCGGTTGGGGTCAAGCGGCAATATAGTTGCTGGTCAGCCCCTCTGGCTAATGGAAACATTACTCACTCTGCATGAATCAGGCCCAGACTGACCATTGGGCATACTGGGCGTTTGATCTGTAAACTGATGGCCTTGACGGCAGCCAACTGGTGACCCTAGAGGTACATGATGGCTTAAGGCCTTGTGTCACGACCACTACGCGCGCTGCTGAGCAAAGACGCCGGGTTAAGCCGCGCACTATCCTAGACCCAGCAAATTACGCGCACTTATCTACCCGTCCCGGCCACACTACCTCACACAACAGGCACGTAGAGCGCGATATACTGATCCCAGGATTGCAACGCAGTACATGTCTTCTCCTGAAGCACGTACTAACTACGTCTCTCACAATCCCGGAGCTCACTTTCTCCTATTCTATTAGTAACGCTGCCACCAGTCCTCATGGACACCACGCGCGTCGCGACTGGAGACGCAGGGCTTAAACAACCGCACTGTCTGACGACCGCAACTCGCAATTTCTTATATATAACCGAGCTTAAAGCAAATAGCAATACCCCCAATCTCTTAGTTAGCGTGGATCTCATCAGCCAGAGTCAAAACTTAGAAAAATCACAGTGCTTTGTTACATAAAAAATTATAACTAGAATAAATCAATTAATTACACACTACACAGCAAATAAAAAGGGTTAACCATAGTGTGTTACTTACGAAGAGCTATTCCTTAAACTAGCATCAATGGTCTCCTGGAGCCTGGAGATAGCATGGACAGATCAGTCCTCTTTCGAAGGTACCCCAAGTGATCAGCCCCAGCACACGGCCAGTTTTCAGAATTTATACACTTCCTGATCTTTCCAGCCCACCCCCAAATGGCCCAGTGTCCTGGACTACATTTCCCAGAGTGCCCTTTGCTACAGCACATGTCAATTAATGTTTAATTGCCCAAAGGTGTCCATCCCCCCCACAGGGATCAAGGATGTGCTTCCTGTCTTTGAAGATAGCTTCTAAATCTTGGTTTGCATCTTGGTGCCGGGCTGGCTGCCAAGGTGTGATGGACAGGATACACAATAGGTCAAAGTACAAAAGACATTGCCTTTTACAGCTACGTGTTATATCCTCTCCAAGGGAGAAAGCTAACCATTTTGATTACATTTCAGCTGTGGACACAGGGATACACTTACCAAATGGCCAGACACAAATATGTATAAACAGGCAGACCTTTATATAGATAGAAATACAGATCTAGTCTGCCACACCTTGCGCTACTCGAGGGTCTGTGCTCTAAAATATTCCTATATATTGTAGATTTGAGGTGCACAGACAGGCTCTTCTCTTTATGGGGACCTTGGAGTAATGCAAGGAAGAGACATTAAAGGGTTACCCAGTATTTGAATGGGGGGGTTATAGTCATTTTTTGGGTTTGATTTTATCCGGTTATATAAAGGGTGCGTTATCATTCTTGGTTGATGGATTCACGTGCAATAACCTTTTAGTCCAGGTCTGCCGGCTTAATGAGCGTCCCTGAAGCTTCTGACAAACTGTATCTTGTAATGGCCCCACACAAGGTATGCGAGCGCCTGCACAGACGGACGGGTTGGCGCTTTGTGCGCATGCAGGATTAGTCCATGGCGGCTGTTGTGACACGTTAGCTTGTGTATTGTGTTGACATCATTGGTCAGAGCTGGTCCTGGGCCACTGAATGACAGCTCAAACCATCCCCTCCTCTTGTGATGTCCCATTAAAATGTCAGTGTGGCGCCTCATCTCCTTATATTGTGGTCTCTATACAACAACACAATTCTTCCTCTGTGGGTGCGACAAAGGGCCATAACACAATCATTGTGCAGTTGGCCCGCGGGGTTGGTCAGCATGCAATTGGGTGCTATGAGTGAGCAGCAAGCTGTGCTTGAGGTCAGCACTGTTTGTGTACACTGGTGGCATGTCACTGGGAATCACAATTATAGTAAAGATGTGGAGGCAAACATTACTTTTACTGTAACCACCCAAAAAAAACCATTTCAATAAAGCATTAAAGGAGCAAAAACTTACACAAAATAAGGACCAACAGGTGCCAAGTGTCTGAGGTCCACCAGTCACGAAGCAGTATTGGATAGAAGGTGAAAAGGTCCCAGGTAAATCCTGTTTGCACGGCACAAGCAGACGTGGATATGAACCTTAACTGAAGAGCCAAATGATGGGCCAGGCCAACTTCGAAAGACGGCAGCAGGAGACCTGGAGGAACTTGTCCAAAGTATTAATGTTAAGCTGAAAAGGAGAGGGATTATACAGCTTAATCTAAAACCAACCACAGGAAAGAGTAAAACCTGCAAATCTCATGAACTAGAAGATATATAGAAGACCTAAATCAAATGTGAACCAGGAATGGGTGGGATAATATTCTCCTCTGGGTCTTTACTAGAATTGTGATCCCCTGTCAAACGGGAATCTGGGAATTACCCCACGAGACACCGGTGAAGGCTAATGAGAAGTACTGAGACACATTTAAATTCTCTTATTTTCTACGCAAGTCACTGACCATTTTCCTCAACAAAGCCGCTGTTTTCATGAAGACATGCCTGAGAAACAGACCCAGTCTCCACCGAGGCATCGGAGGCGAGTATGGGATTTTTTGGTGGGTTATGCAATTGTGCAGAAGCAAAATCCCTCAACACCAGGGTCTGAGTAACATTAATGTCAGAATAAAGACAGACGCAGAGCCGGTTTGAAGAGCTCATTCTACATCCACTGGGGCCATAAGGGGAGTCTCCAAAAGGATAGGAGACACCAACGTACAGAAACCTGTCACAACATGGGAGATGCAAGCTCAGCTTGCATCTTGGAAAGAATATGCTGTAGAAAAAGCAAAGGGCTCGAGCCATACAGAGGGGCTGAAATCGTGAGAGTCACAGCAAAATTTGAATAGGGCCCCTAAATAGGCCGATACGGCCAAACGGACATGGTTTACAGACCTTTAAGTTTTGCTCTCCTGAAATAATTCAGTGAGAAAACGTGAAGCAACGGATTTAAAAAGGATCACTTTGCTGTTCCATGCACGTTGGTGCCCAGGAGTTGGCAGATTCTTCTGGAAGAATATCAGCAAATTAGGGACCCCAGACAGATTCCAAGCCAGTGCCTGAAGAGGTTGTGGAGTGTTTTCTGGATAGAGCAGGAGTGAGGAGATGGACAAAAGGAGCCGGGATAGGTCTACGGATAACCAAGTTAAGGGAACCATGTTTGAGACCTCCATAATGAAGTTCCAAAAACTATCAAGTGCATGTGAATTACTTTACATAAAAATAAATGTGGGGGAACATTGAGCATAGTGGGTGGCCAGGTTTTTAGCAGGGTGTCTATGGCCAAACAATGTCTCTTGCTTTAAGAGTCTGAAAGAAGAGGGTTCAGGCGAGTGGAAAAGATCTATGGAGAAGGAGCGCAGATTGAGGACAATTTTTGGAGTACCTGGTGATCTAATCTCCAATCATTGGAGTCTACTAAATAGAGAATTCAAGTCTGCCATGGATGGAGGCTTCAGGGACCCAAGAGACTTTCCGATCCTGCGTTATACTGCCATTTATAGCTGGTCTTGTTTAGATGATTTATACATGTGGGGGGGGGGTCCTGTGCCCACGTGCAGAATGCTCCCCCTGCCGTCAGTATCCCGCAGGACTACTGATTCTGGCCCAAAACCCAGGCAATAACAGGAGATATTGGTAGGGTGAAAACCAAACCGGGACTACTTTATTTACATTTGAGAAACACACACAATGAAGACAATGGAAACAGCGTTGAAACAAAGGATCAGGAAGTAGCAGGTAGTAGTGATCTGTTAAGAGTTAGTTCGGGGGGGTGATGCAAGCATGGCCATACAAAAGGAATCCATTGATCACAAATACACATAAGGAAAAACCGCACAGTCAGTATATACCACAGGAGACGCCACAATGAATAACTACATAAGGGAATATTAATATAACACATCAGGGAATAGGGCACAGAAAACACAAACACCCTGCATCTACAATTGTATATACAGGGTGACTTATCAAAGGAAAGAGCAGGGAAACAATATGAACCTTCAGGCCCACACCTCAAATATTCATCTCTAGACCCATGTACCCCAAGTCCTAAGTGACTCACATCACAATGCACACTTATGTTTAACCCACTCACT
>CM019075.1:1040006-1189124 GCA_009667805.1 Leptobrachium leishanense
GATATATATGGATATATATGGATATATATGGATATATATATATATAATATATAGATATATATATAATATATATAGATATATATATATAGATATATATATATATATATATATGGATAGATATATATGGATAGATATATATGGATAGATATATATGGATAGATATATATGGATATATATATATATTAGATATATATATAGATATATATGGATAGATATATAGATATATATGGATAGATAGATATATAGATATATATGGATAGATATATATATAGATATATATGGATATATATATAGATATATATGGATATATATATAGATATATATATATATATATATATATATAGAGATAGATATATATATGGATATATATGGATATATATATATATGGATATATATGGATATAGATATATATGGATATATATGGATATATATGGATATATATGGATATATATGGATATATATAGATATATATGGATATATATATGGATAGATATATATATATATAGATATATATGGATAGATATATATATATAGATATATATGGATAGATATATATAATATGATATATATAGATAGATATATATATATATATATAGATATATATATATAATATGATATATATATATATATATATAGATAGATAGATAGATACATACACATATTCTATGGGGGGGGGGGGCGAGTAAAAAAAAATCAAAATGTAACCGGTTACTGTATTTTTCTGAGAAAATATGCAATTTTAACCCCCACCCAGAATTTTTCACTTTTAGTTAGTCATACCATTCATACAATGCAATGTGGCAACGTATAAACACTGCCCTTGCTTCCGGCGTGGGAAATGAGAAGGAGAGTAACAGCATTGGTATTGCTTATTTTAGATGTGACAAATGGATAATGCCATCACGTCGGAACAAAAATATAACAATTATGTGTGGCGTTTTTCCACCACAAGGCATTTTACATGGTCATATTTGATATCGTTAGAAAGTCCAGACTCTGACCTGTCCAGGGACACCTCACATGACTTTGTGTAGTATGTAAAAAAATTAATTATCAGACCCCCCCCTGTGCCCCTCACAGCGCGCCAGTTTAGGTTTTTGATAGATCAAGGTGTAGTAATGCATTATGCCGTCGCGGGAAATGAGAAGGTGAGTTAGTGCAGCATCATTATTCACATAATTTAAGTGACCAATAGTGTTGCATTATAATAAAAAAAATATATATATAATTTTAAACAAAACCTGATCATGCTCTGGCCTTTCCAACGATACCAAGCATGGACCTGTATCTTTTTATGATACAGGGGATTTTCCTTCCTGGCTGGTGGGGGTCCTTTTCTGACATAATCGTGGCCATGTGCAGTGATGTCAGTGGGTGGTGGGGAGGTCCCAAGGCATGGTCTGACTTCCAGGAAGTCACACGGCGAGGTCCCCCCACCCCAACTAACGGAGGTTTCAGAGGCTACAGGGAATGTCCTCCACAGCCAAGGAGTTAGGCTGGCAGTCCACTGGGTGCGGAGTCTAACAACCCGAGTTGTCCGCTTCAAGTGACTACGGACGACGCAGGAAGACGTGACGCACAGACCACTGGACTGCAGAAAAAATGAGGAGCTCTGCTATTTTACCAATAGGTGGAGAAACAAATAATGCATTAAAATGGGTCAACACAAAGAAAAAGGCTTTGAGAATCTGGGCAGGTCGCTGACACGTCGCTGCTGGTCAGTGTCTGAATAGGTTAACACTTCTTTATGGGGATTTCACTGTATTTTACGGTCAATTCGCCTGTATTTGGTAAATTGCCGGCTTTCTGAATAGCCAAATTGCCACGAAATTGGTGCAATCTGATGCTGTAAATAACCTTCAAGTTACAGGAGAAGGACAAAACGCCATCATGTCGGCAGAGGAAACACTATGGCACCTCCAAGGGGGGCAAAGCTGGGGTTTGTGTTATAATATCCGAGTAAAATAAGCTGTGGAGCATCTCACACTGGAGGTGGAGGGGGTCCATCTCGCCATGGAGGTCCCCATTTGTCTGGCAGGAGAGGAGCGGTGGTGCTGCTGCTCTCTGAAGTAATGAGTGTGGCAGACTAGATCTATATTTCTATCTCTATATAAAGGTCTGCCTGTATATATGTGTTTATCTCCTCCATATAGAGTTATGTTCATATTTGTGTCTGACCATTTGGTAAGTTTATTCCTGGGTTCACAGCTGACATGTAATCAAAATGTTTAGCCTTCTCCCTTGGGGGGGGAGGATGTAACACGTAGCTGTAAAAAGGGAATTTCTTTTGGACACTGCCATAGCAAATCACACCTTAACAGACAGATCGGCACCCAGAGCCTGGACCCAATCTTCAAAGACAGGAAACAAAATCCTTGATCTCCAAGGGGGGTCTGGAGGCAAGAGGGACACCTTTTAGGCAATTAAAGATTAATTGACAAGCTTACTGAGCGTGACAGAGAATTGCACGCTGGAAAATGAAGTCCAGGACACTGGGCCACTTATGGGTGGGGGCTGGAAAGATCAGGAAGTTTATAAATTCGAACACTGGCCATGTGCTTGGGCTGATCACTTGGGGTTCCTTCTAAAGAGGACTGATCTGTCCATGCTCTATCTCTAGACTCCAGGAGGCCATAGAGGAATAGCTCTTCGTAAGTAACGCTCTATGGTTAAACCTTTTTCTTTATATTCTGCTGTG
Organism: Leptobrachium leishanense; assembly: GCA_009667805.1. Lineage (NCBI taxonomy): Eukaryota > Metazoa > Chordata > Amphibia > Anura > Megophryidae > Leptobrachium > Leptobrachium leishanense. Next base: position 1,042,705 of record CM019075.1, read on the forward strand.
TAGTGTGTAAGTAATTGATTTATTCTAGTTATAATTGTTTATGTAACAAAGCACTGTGATTTTTCTATCCTAAATAAACAAAAAGTATTTAAGTTTGACTCTGGCTGATGAAATCCACGCTAACTAAGAGATTGGGAGAATTGCTATTTGCCTTAAGCTCGGTTATATATAAGAAATTGCGTGTTGCGGTCGTCAGGAAACGGCAGGGAATTGTGGGAATTGTAGTCACTGTCCGAGTCTAGGATAGTGCGGCTGCTAAGTCCTGCGTCTCCTGTTGCGACGCGCATTGTGTCCGTGAGGACTGGTGGCAGCGTTACGAATAGAATAAGAAAGTGAGTTCCAGGATTGTGGGAGACGGAGTTATTTTGCGCTTCAGGAGAAGACTGGCGCTGTGTTGCAATCCTGGGATCAGTATATTGCGCTCTACGTGCCTGTTGTGAGAGGTAGTGTGGCCAGGACGGGTAGAGAAGTGCGCGTAATTATCTGGGTCTAGGATAGACAGATAGTGCGCGGCTTAACCCGGCGTCCTTGCGCAGCAGCGTGCGTAGCTAAGTCGTGACAATAAGCACATGTGGGAACGTTGGACATATTCCAGCAACATAATGGCGTTAAGGCAGTGTCTACGGCAATAACCGTGCCCAGAAAAGACGGAGCCAAGAAAAACCAGAGGAACAGACACAGGAACGAGGAAAAAGCGAGAGCAGGAGCAGAAAAAGCCAAGGAGAAGGTGAAAGGAACAAGAGACAATATGAGCAAACACAAACACAATGTAACAAGCGGAAATAATATGAGCAAACACACACAATGTAACAAGCGGATATTATATGAGCAAACACAATGTAACAAGCGGAAATTATGAGCAAACACAAACACACAATAGAACAAGTGGAAATAATATGAGCAAACACACACACAATGTAACAAGCGGAAATTATATGAGCAAACACAAACACAATGTAACAAGCGGAAATAATATGAGCAAACACACAATGTAACAAGCAGGAATAATATGAGCAAACACACAATGTAACAAGCGGAAATTATATGAGCAAACACACACAATGTAACAAGCGGAAATAATATGAGCAAACACACACAATGTAACAAGCGGAAATTATATGAGCAAACACAAACACACACAATGTAGCAAGTGGATATTAGATGAGCAAACACACAATGTAACAAGCGGAAATAATATGAGCAAACACACACAATGTAACAAGCGGAAATAATATGAGCAAACACAATGTAACAAGCGGAAATAATATGAGCAAACACAATGTAACAAGCGGAAATAATATGAGCAAACACACAATGTAACAAGCAGAAATTATATGAGCAAACACAAACACACACAATGTAACAAGCGGAAATTATGAGCAAACACACACACACAATGTAACAAGCGGAAATTATATGAGCAAACACACAATGTAAGAAGCAGGAATAATATGAGCAAACACACAATGTAACAAGCAGGAATAATATGAGCAAACAATGTAACAAGCGGAAAATATATGAGCAAACACAAACACACAATGTATCAAGCGGAAATAATATGAGCAAACACACACAATGTAACAAGCGGAAATAATATGAGCAAACACACACAATGTAACAAGCAGGAATAATATGAGCAAACACAAACACACAATGTAACAAGCGGAAATTATATGAGCAAACACACAATGTAACAAGCGGAAATTATATGAGCACACACAATGTAACAAGCGGAAATTATATGAGCAAACACACACAATGTAACAAGCAGGAATTATATGAGCAAACACAAACACACACAATGTAACAAGAGGAAATAATATGAGCAAACAAACACAATGTAACAAGCGGAAATTATATGAGCAAACACACACAATGTAACAAGCGGAAATTATATGAGCAAACACACAATGTAACAAGCGGAAATTATATGAGCAAACAAACACACACAATGTAACAAGCGGAAATAATATGAGCAAACACAAACACACACAATGTAACAAGCGGAAATAATATGAGCAAACACAAACACACACAATGTAACAAGCGGAAATTATATGAGCAAACACACAATGTAACAAGCGGAAATTATATGAGCAAACACAAACACACACAATGTAACAAGCGAAAATAATATGAGCAAACACACAATGTAACAAGCGGAAATTATATGAGCAAACACACACAATGTAACAAGCGGAAATTATATGAGCAAACACACACAATGTAACAAGCGGAAATTATATGAGCAAACACAAACACACACAATGTAACAAGAGGAAATAATATGAGCAAACAAACACAATGTAACAAGCGGAAATTATATGAGCAAACACAAACACACAATGTAACAAGCGGAAATAATATGAGTAAACACACAATGTAACAAGCGGAAATAATATGAGCAAACACACACAATGTAACAAGCGGAAATTATATGAGCAAACACACAATGTAACAAGCGGAAATAATATGAGCAAACACAAACACACAAAATGTAACAAGCGGAAATTATATGAGCAAACACAAACACACAATGTATCAAGCGGAAATAATATGAGCAAACGCACACAATGTAACAAGCAGAAATAATATGAGCAAACACAAACACACACAATGTAACAAGCGGAAATTATATGAGCAAACACACAATGTAACAAGCGGAAATAATATGAGCAAACACACACAATGTAACAAGCGGAAATAATATGAGTAAAAACACAATGTAACAAGCGGAAATAATATTAGTAAACACACAATGTATCAAGCGGAAATAATATGAACAAACACACACAATGTAACAAGCGGAAATTATATGAGCAAACACAATGTAACAAGCGGAAATAATATGAGCAAACACAAACACACACAATGTATCAAGCGGAAATAATATGAGCAAACAAATGTGCACAATGTAACAAGCGGAAATTATATGAGCAAACACACAATGTAACAAGCGGAAATAATATGAGCAAACGCACACAATGTAACAAGCAGGAATTATATGAGTAAACACACAATGTAACAAGCGGAAGTAATATGAGCAAACACAATGTATCAAGCGGAAATAATATGAGTAAACACACACAATGTAACAAGCAGAAATAATATGAGTAAACACACACAATGTAACAAGCGGAAATAATATGAGCAAACACAAACACACAATGTATCAAGCGGAAATAATATGAACAAACACAAACACACACAATGTAACAAGCGGAAATTATATGAGCAAACACACACAATGTAACAAGCGAAAATAATATGAGCAAACACACACAATGTAACAAGCGGAAATAATATGAACAAACACAAACACACAATGTATCAAGCGGAAATAATATGAACAAACACAAACACACACAATGTAACAAGCGGAAGTAATATGAGCAAGCACAAACACACACAATGTAACAAGCGGAAAAATTATGAGCAAACACACAATGTAACAAGCGGAAATTATATGAGTAAACAAATGTGCACAATGTAACAAGCGGAAATAATATGAGCAAACACAACACACAATGTATCAAGCGGAAATTATATGAGCAAACACACACAATGTAACAAGCGGAAATTATATGAGCAAACAAATGTGCACAATGTAACAAGCGGAAATAATATGAGCAAACACACAATGTAACAAGCGGAAATAATATGAGCAAACACACACAATGTAACAAGCGGAAATAATATGAGCAAACACACACAATGTAACAAGCGGAAATAATATGAGCAAACACACACAATGTAACAAGCGGAAATAATATGAGCAAACACACAATGTAACAAGCGGAAATAATATGAGCAAACACACAATGTAACAAGCGGAAATAATATGAGCAAACACACACAATGTAACAAGCGGAAATTATATGAGCAAACACACAATGTAACAAGCGGAAATAATATGAGCAAACACACACAATGTAACAAGCGGAAATTATATGAGCAAACACACACAATGTAACAAGCAGAAATAATATGAGCAAACACAAACACACACAATGTAACAAGCGGAAATTATATGAGCAAACACACAATGTAACAAGCGGAAATAATATGAGCAAACACAAACACACACAATGTATCAAGCGGAAATAATATGAGCAAGCAGAAACACACACAATGTAACAAGCATAAATTATATGAGCAAACAAATGTGCACAATGTAACAAGCGGAAATAATATGAGCAAACACAAACGCGCACAATGTAACAAGCAGAAATTAAAAGGAGCAAACACAAACCATGTGCAGTGTGCAGGAGCCCATCACAGAGCTCCACAGCAACGTGTGTTGTGTATGAGTTCATCACAGAGCTCCACAGCAATTTGCGATGTGTACGAGCGCATCAGAGCTCCACAGCAATGTGTACGAGCGCATCAGAGCTCCACAGCAATGTGTGATGTGTACGAGCGCATCAGAGCTCCACAGCAATGTGTGATGTATGAGCGCATCAAAGAGCTCCACAGCAATGTGTGGTGTGTATGAGCGCATCAGAGCTCCACAGCAATGTGCGGTGTGTATGAGCGCATCACAGAGCTCCACAGCAACGTGTGCGGTGTATGATTGTATCAAATGTCCACAGCAATAAAACTCACAGTTGTGTATGAGTGTATCACAGAGCCCCACACTCACATGTGTTGTGTATGAAGGTATCAGAGCTCCACAGCAATGTGTGCTCTGTATGAGCGTATCAGAGAGCTCCACAGCAACGTGTGCCATTAATGAGTGTATCACAGAGCTGCACTGCAATAAGACTCACAGTAATGTGCAGTGTGTATGAGCATTCCAGAGCTCCACAGCAATAGAACTCACAGTAATGTGTGGTGTGTATGAGCGTATCACAGAGCTCCAGAGCAATAAAAAAATGACACACTGCACCTTAGAGTTTTGTTGCTGTGGATTGGGTGATACGCTCATTTTAAAAAGTATCTATAGATGTTGAAAGTAAAGCGTTTTTATCCGGCTTCTAGGTCAAGCCTTGTATTATAATCCGGGGCTGGAGGGCCGGCGAGGTCCCGCGCTGATCACCGTACACAATGCTTTATGAAGAGGAGCCTGAACTAAATCCCCAAACCTATTATAGGAGCAGCATCGCTGAGAAATACTAAAAACTCCAGATTAAAATGCAATGTGTAGAATTGTCCAACGTGCCGGTGTTTCTCAGCAAGTTTACACAACTCCGGCAGACACTGGAGTTTAGTGGAGAACCTCCTCAGGTGTCGCATGAAATGGTCCCCCTGCCCGAGTCACATTAACCACTTAGAGCTTTAACAACGTTAAGTGATCTCTGGAGCCCAACTGGGTCACACCGGCTGATGCGGCTCCTTGACGGACCTCCATTGCCCACAAGCAGACTTTCAAGACCAGCTACATCCCTTAACGGACGCCTGAAGCCGGGTACACTGAAAAGAGCAGCTCTAGTATTGCCCCGAAATGACGCAGCACGCAGACCCTGGAGGGTACTGGAGACCAATGGAAGGTGACACACTGGAGCCCCCCCTCCTTTTAGCCACAGCACACAATGATAATAAACACAAACTCTGTAACCCTATACAGACATAGGAGGACTTTGATAAAGTAGAGGGGGGGCTCCAACGTGTCACCTTCCACGCGTGTCACCTTCCATGCATCAGACCCCCCCCGGTCCCACAACCCCTAACAGTAATGCCAAGTCTGGGGACCCCCAGATCAAAGTGACGACCACCACAACCTTTAAAGCCTGGAAACGTCACGGATTGCATCCGCCGTGTGCTCGGCCTGGACCAGAGGTCACCAAGCCCTGCACGAGGCCACCCAAACACAAGCCGAGGCCACCAAGCCCTGCACGAGGCCACCCAAACACAAGCCGAGGCCACCAAGCCCTGCACGAGGCCACCCAAACACAAGCCGAGGCCACCAAGCCCTGCACGAGGCCACCCAAGCCCTGCACGAGGCCACCCAAGCCCTGCACGAGGCCACCCAAGCCCTGCACGAGGCCACCCAAGCCCTGCACGAGGCCACCCAAGCCCTGCACGAGGCCACCCAAGCCCTGCACGAGGCCACCCAAGCCCTGCACGAGGCCACCCAAGCCCTGCACGAGGCCACCAAGCCCTGCACGAGGCCACCAAGCCCTGCACGAGGCCACCAAGCCCTGCACGAGGCCGGCCAAATACAAGCCGAGGCCACCAAGCCCTGCACGAGGCCACCCAAACACAAGCCGAGGCCACCAAGCCCTGCACGAGGCCACCAAACACAAGCCGAGGCCACCAAGCCCTGCACGAGGCCACCCAAGCCCTGCACGAGGCCACCCAAGCCCTGCACGAGGCCACCCAAGCCCTGCACGAGGTCACCAAGCCCTGCACGAGGCCACCAAGCCCTGCACGAGGCCACCAAGCCCTGCACGAGGCCACCAAGCCCTGCACGAGGCCGGCCAAATACAAGCCGAGGCCACCAAGCCTGCACGAGGCCGGCCAAACACAAGCCGAGGCCACCAAGCCCTGCACGAGGCCGGCCAAACACAAGCCGAGGCCACCAAGCCCTGCACGAGGCCGGCCAAACACAAGCCGAGGCCACCAAGCCCTGCACGAGGCCGGCCAAACACAAGCCGAGGCCACCAAGCCCTGCACGAGGCCACCCAAACACAAGCCGAGGCCACCAAGCCCTGCACGAGGCCACCCAAACACAAGCCGAGGCCACCAAGCCCTGCACGAGGCCACCCAAACACAAGCCGAGGCTACAGACATAGAACTTCACAAGCACAGGAAAAAAAAAAGAAAAAGGGGAGCAGCTACCCAGACGATATATATATATATAACCTAGATCAGAGCCGTCAAACCTCAGACTCAGAGGGAGGTGAACTACAACTCCCATGATTCCCTGGCTATTACATTGAAAGCATGATGGGAATTGTAGGCCATAAACACCTGCAGGGCTGGGAGTCTGAGAGCCCTAATTTAGATGTTACACCATGACACGAGGCTGAAGTTAGTTGCTTATTCGGCCAGTTACTTATTCGTGGAAGTTGGTTTCTGATTTGGTTGAATTCTAAGTATGTAAAATTTCAATAAAAACCTGATTTTAGATGGTAAATTGCCATTGTGCCAATGATTTTAACATGGATTAATATAGAGGTGGATGCCCTCTACCAAACAAGGTCAAATTTAGCCTGGCCCAACTGCAATTTGGGCAGAAAAATCTGTGCCAACTGTGTGGATTTTTACTATTTTGAAAAAATCCGCACCCATGGCACAGTTGGCACTGTTTTCGTGGCAAACTTGCCATTGGGCCAGGCTGAAGACAATGGTGTTTGATAGAGGGCATCCACCTCTATATAAATCCATGTTGAATTCAGTGTCTCAATGGCAATTAACCCTTTGAAAACGTCAGTTACCTATTCAAAATAGTAAAAATCCACAGTTGGCACAGATTTTTCTGCCCAAATTGCAGTTGGGCCAGGCTAAATTTGACCTTGTTTGGTAGAGGGCATCCACCTCTATATGAATCCATGTTAAACTCCTTGGCACAATGGCAATTTACCATCTAAAATCAGGTTTTTATTGAAATTTTACATACTTAAAATTCAACCGAATAAGTAACTAACTTCCACGAATAAGAAACCAACGTCAGCCTCGTCACCGTCCGTGACTAACTTACCGAGACAACACTTTGTGCTCGCGTGATTCAGTCTCCGCGCGCGAGAAGCCCACTTTAATCCGCAGAGCATTTCAACCATCTTCTGGGCCCTTTATTCAGCCTGCAGGAACATCAACACGTCGGCAGCCGCTCCATAAACCCACTGAGCCCTCAGCTTGCTCCCAATAACACACCCAGCCTGCTCCAGCTGCTCTTATAAAGTGCCTCCAGGTGAGCTAATCACCCCCAGCAAGGTCTTTACCCTGCTGCAAACCTGGCCTGGTCTCCTGCAAACCTGGCCTGTTTGATCATTGGATCCTCTGGGATTCCCCTGTTTAAACCTGTCCAACTGAATCACAGATAATCTGGCCATGTCTCTGACATTTCGGTGCAGTTCAGTGTCTGAGTAGTTTAACCCTCACATTACTCCTCTAGGGGGTTTCACTGTCGCTGAAGACCACATTACTCCACCATATTCTGCCGTCAATTCCCTGGTATTTGCCCCACTAGGATCACCAGGTTTTCCTGGACACGTTACTATTTCATGCTGAGGGGAGAGAACAGGGAAAAGTGCTGCCCTGCAACCTGTATAATTAATATCCTTACATGCAGCGTATGAATTATACACAGTGCGGGGCGGCATTTTTCATACATTGCCCATCAGCATGAATAAATTATATACAGTATGTGCAGGAAAACACGTCTGACATGTCTAACCTGAACATCCAGCGTCTCCACCGGCATGATCCGCTTTATATTAACCCATCCCAGCCCTCGCGCGCCGCCTGTTAGCCCAGCCCTCGCGCGCCGCCTGTTAGCCCATCTGTATAATGAGCTGCAGTATGTCTCGCAGAGAGCCGGGGAATCTGTATAATGCGCTGCAGTATGTCTCGCAGAGAGCCGGGGAATCTGTATAATGCGCTGCAGTATGTCTCGCAGAGAGCCGGGGAATCTGTATAATGCGCTGCAGTATGTCTCTAAGAGAGCCAGGTAATCTGTATAATGCGCTGCAGTACTCGCAGAGAGCCAGTGAATCTGTATAATGTGCTGCAGTATGTCTCGCAGAGAGCCAGTGAATCTGTATAATGTGCTGCAGTATGTGTCGAAGAGAGCCAGGGAATCTGTATAATGTGCTGCAGTATGTCTCGCAGAGAGCCAGGGAATCTGTATAATGTGCTGCAGTATGCCTCGCAGAGAGCCAGGGAATCTGTATAATGTGCTGCAGTATGTGTCGAAGAGGGAGAATTTGTTATAATGTGCTGCAGTATGTCTCGCAGAGAGCCAGGGAATCTGTATAATGTGCTGCAGTATGCCTCGCAGAGAGAGGGAATCTGTATAATGTGCTGCAGTATGCCTCGCAGAGAGCCAGGGAATCTGTATAATGTGCTGCAGTATGTCTCGCAGAGAGCCGGGGAATCTGTATAATGTGCTGCAGTATGTCTCGCAGAGAGCCAGTGAATCTGTATAATGTGCTGCAGTATGTGTCGAAGAGAGCCAGGGAATCTGTATAATGTGCTGCAGTATGTCTCGCAGAGAGCCAGGGAATCTGTATAATGTGCTGCAGTATGCCTCGCAGAGAGCCAGGGAATCTGTATAATGTGCTGCAGTATGTGTCGAAGAGAGCCAGGGAATTTGTATAATGTGCTGCAGTAGTCTCGTCTCGCAGAGAGCCAGGGAATCTGTATAATGTGCTGCAGTATGCCTCGCAGAGAGCCAGGGATCTGTATAATGTGCTGCAGTATGTCTCGCAGAGAGCCAGGGAATCTGTATAATGTGCTGCAGTATGTCTCGCAGAGAGCCGGGGAATCTGTATAATGTGCTGCAGTATGTCTCGCAGAGAGCCAGGGAATCTGTATTATGTGCTGCAGTATGTCTCGCAGAGAGCCGGGGAATCTGAATCTGTATAATGTACTGCAGTATGCGTCGCAGAGAGCCAGGGAATCTGTATAATGTGCTGCAGTATGCCTCGCAGAGAGCCAGGGAATCTGTATAATGTGCTGCAGTATGTCTCGCAGGAGAGCCAGGGAATCTGTATAATGTGCTGCAGTATGTGTCTCGCAGAGAGCCGGGGGATCTGTATAATGTGCTGCAGTATGTCTCGCAGAGAGCCAGGGAATCTGTATTATGTGCTGCAGTATGTCTCGCAGAGAGCCAGGGAATCTGAATCTGTATAATGTACTGCAGTATGCATCGCAGAGAGCCAGTGAATCTGTATAATGTGCTGCAGTATGCCTCGCAGAGAGCCAGGGAATTTGTATAATGTGCTGCAGTATGTCTCGCAGAGAGCCAGGGAATCTGTATAATGTGCTGCAGTAATGTCTCGCAGAGAGCCAGGGAATCTGTATAATGTGCTGCAGTATGTCTCGCAGAGAGCCAGGGAATCTGTATAATGTGCTGCCAGTAGTGTCTCGCAGAGAGAGCGGGGAATCTGTATAATGTGCTGCAGTATGTCTCGCAGAGAGCCGGGGAATCTGTATAATGTGCTGCAGTATGTCTCTCAGAGAGCCAGTGAATCTGTATAATGTGCTGCAGTATGCCTCGCAGAGAGCCAGGGAATCTGTATAATGTGCTGCAGTATGTCTCGAAGAGAGCCAGGGAATTTGTATAATGTGCTGCAGTATGTCTCGCAGAGAGCCAGGGAATCTGTATAATGTGCTGCAGTATGTCTCGCAGAGAGCCAGGGAATCTGTATAATGTGCTGCAGTATGTCTCGCAGAGAGCCAGGGAATCTGTATAATGTGCTGCAGTATGTCTCGCAGAGAGCCAGGGAATCTGTATAATGTGCTGCAGTATGTCTCGCAGAGAGCCGGGGAATCTGTATAATGTGCTGCAGTATGCCTCGCAGAGCCAGGGAATCTGTATAATGTGCTGCAGTATGCCTCGCAGAGAGCCAGGGAATCTGTATAATGTGCTGCAGTATGTCTCGCAGAGAGCCAGGGAATCTGTATAATGTGCTGCAGTATGTCTTGCAGAGAGCCGAGGAATCTGTACAATGTGCTGCAGTATGTCTCGCAGAGAGCCGAGGAATCTGTACAATGTGCTGCAGTATGTCTCGCAGAGCCAGGGAATCTGTATAATGTGCTGCAGTATGTCTCGCAGAGCCAGGGAATCTGTATAATGTGCTGCAGTATGTCTCGCAGAGAGCCAGGGAATCTGTATAATGTGCTGCAGTATGTCTCGCAGAGAGCGGGGATCTGTATAATGTGCTGCAGTATGTCTCGCAGAGAGCCAGTGAATCTGTATAATGTGCTGCAGGTATGTCTCGCGCAAGAGCGGGGAATCTGTATAATGTGCTGCAGTAATCCTGCCTCGCAGAGCCAGGGAATCTGTATAATGTGCTGCAGTATGTCTCGCAGAGAGCCGGGGAATCTGTATAATGTGCTGCAGTATGTCTCGCAGAGAGCCAGTGAATCTGTATAATGTGCTGCAGTATGTCTCGCAGAGAGCCGGGGAATCTGTATAATGTGCTGCAGTATGCCTCGCAGAGCCAGGGAATCTGTATAATGTGCTGCAGTATGCCTCGCAGAGAGCCAGGGAATCTGTATAATGTGCTGCAGTATGTCTCGCAGAGCCAGGGAATCTGTATTATGTGCTGCAGTATGTCTCGCAGAGAGCCGGGGAATCTGAATCTGTATAATGTACTGCAGTATGTGTCGCAGAGAGCCAGTGAATCTGTATAATGTGCTGCAGTATGCCTCGCAGAGAGCCAGGGAATTTGTATAATGTGCTGCAATATGTCTCGCAGAGAGCCGGGGAATCTGTAGAATGTGCTGCAATATGTCTCGCAGAGAGACGGGGAATATGAATCTGTATAATGTGCTGCAGTATGCCTCGCAGAGACCCAGAGCATCTGTATAATGTGCTGCAGTATGTCTCGCAGAGACCCAGAGAATCTGTATTATGTGCTGCAGTATGCCTCGCAGAGAGCCGGGGAATATGTATAATGCGCTGCAGTATGCCTCGCAGAGCCAGAGAATCTGTATAATGTGCTGCAGTATGCCTCGCAGAGAGCCAGGGAATCTGTATAATGTGCTGCAGTATGCCTCGCAGAGAGCCGGGGAATCTGTATAATGTGCTGCAGTATGTCTCGCAGAGAGCCGGGGAATCTGAATCTGTATAATGTGCTGCAGTATGCTTGCAGAGAGCCAGGGAATCTGTATAATGTGCTGCAGTATGCTCGCAGAGAGCCAGGGAATCTGTATAATGTAATGCAGTATGTCTCGCAGAGCCAGGGAATCTGTATAATGTGCTGCAGTATGTCTCGCAGAGAGCCGGGGAATCTGTATAATGTGCTGCAGTATGTCTCGCAGAGACCCAGAGCATCTGTATAATGTGCTGCAGTATGCCTCGCAGAGAGCCAGGGAATCTGTATTATGTGCTGCAGTATGTCTCGCAGAGAGCCGGGGAATCTGTATAATGTGCTGCAGTATGTCTCGCATTGCCGGTGACATTTTGGTGCTCTCTGAATAACCCGTATGTGACAGACTCCGTTGTCACTGGGGCAGTTGGAGGAGCCTGGGGGCAGCCTCCTGCCTAGGACTATGGACTATGGTGCTACTTGGGGTTTGTCAACTGGATTGTCCAGGGAATACAGTATTTTTGTTGACTGTGTCTGTGTATTATTCCCTTATGTATTTATTATTGTGTCAGGTCTCTGTATATTGTACTCCTCTGTATCTTACCCTCTCTGTATATTGTACTCCTCTGTATCTTACCCCCTCTCTGTATAGTGTACTCCTATGTATCATACCCCCTCTCTGTATATTGTACTCCTATGTATCATACCCCCTCTCTGTATATTGTACTCCTCTGTATCTTATCCCTCTCTGTATATTGTACTCCTCTGTATCTTACCCCCTCTCTGTATAGTGTACTCCTCTGCATCTACCCCCTCTCTGTATAGTGTACTCCTCTGCATCTACCCCCTCTCTGCATAGTGTACTCCTCTGTATAGTGTACTCCTCTGTATCTACCCCCTCTCTGCATAGTGTACTCCTCTGTATCTACCCCCTCTCTGCATAGTGTACTCCTCTGTATCTACCCCTCTCTGCATAGTGTACTCCTCTGTATCTACCCCCTCTCTGCATAGTGTACTCCTCTGTATCTACCCCCCTCTCTGTATAGAGTACTCCTCTGTATCTACACCCTCTCTGCATAGTGTACTCCTCTGTATCTACCCCCTCTCTGCATAGTGTACTCCTCTGTATCTACCCCCTCTCTGCATAGTGTACTCCTCTGTATCTACCCCTCTCTGCATAGTGTACTCCTCTGTATCTACCCCCTCTCTGCATAGTGTACTCCTCTGTATCTACCCCTCTCTGTATAGTGTACTCCTCTGTATCTACCCCCTCTGTATAGTGTACTCCTCTGTATCTACCCCCTCTCTGCATAGTGTACTCCTCTGTTCTACCCCTCTCTGCATAGTGTACTCCTCTGTATCTACCCCCTCTCTGCAATAGTGTACTCCTCTGTATCTACCACCCTCTCTGTATAGTGTACTCCTCTGTATCTACCCCCTCTCTGTATAGTGTACTCCTCTGTATCTACCCCCTCTCTACAGTGTACTCCTCTGTATCTACCCCCTCTCTGTACAGTGTACTCCTCTGTATCTACCCCCTCTCTGTACAGTGTACTCCTCTGTATCTACCCCCTCTCTGTACAGTGTACTCCTCTGTATCTACCCCCTCTCTGTACATTGTACTCCTCTGTATCTACCCTCTTTCTGTATAGTGTACTCCTCTGTATCTACCCCCTCTCTGTATGGTGTACTCCTCTGTATAAAGTACTCCGCTGTATCTACCCCTCTCTGTATAGTGTACTCCTCTGTATAGTGTACTCCTCTGTATCTACCCCCTCTCTGTACAGTGTACTCCTCTGTATCTACCCCCTCTCTGTACATTGTACTCCTCTGTATCTACCCCCTCTCTGTACATTGTACTCCTCTGTATCTACCCTCTTTCTGTATAGTGTACTCCTCTGTATCTACCCCCTCTGTACAGTGTACTCCTCTGTATCTACCCCCTCTCTGTACAGTGTACTCCTCTGTATCTACCCCCTCTCTGTACATTGTACTCCTCTGTATCTACCCTCTTTCTGTATAGTGTACTCCTCTGTTCTACCCCTCTCTGTTTGGTGTACTCTCTGTATAAAGTACTCCGCTGTATCTACCCTCTCTGTATAATGTACTCCTCTGTATAGTGTACTCCTCTGTATCTACCCCCTCTCTGTATAATGTGCTCCTCTGTATCTACCCCCTCTCTGTACATTGTACTCCTCTGTATATACCCCCTCTCTGTATAGTGTACTCCTCTGTATCTATCCCTTCTCTGTATAGTGTACTCCTCTGTATCTACCCCCTCTCTGTATAGTGTACTCCTCTGTATCTACCCCCTATCTGTATAGTGTACTCCTCTGTATAGTGTACTCCTCTGTATCTACCCCTCTCTGTATAGTGTACTCATCTGTATCTACCCCTCTGTATAGTGTACTCATCTGTATCTATCCCCTCTCTGTATAGTGCACTCCTCTGTACAGTGTACTCCTCTGTATCTACCCCCTCTGTATAGTGTACTCCTCTGTATCTACCCACTCTCTGTATAGTGTACTCCTCTATCTACCCCTCTCTGTATAGTGTACTCATCTGTATCTACCCCCTCTCTGTATAGTGTACTCCTCTGTATCTACCCCCTCTCTATCTACCCCCCTCTCTGTATACTGTACACTTGCTGTAAGAAGATATAGGATCTAGCAGGCAGGTTAAGATAAGAATGCATAGGTCAACAATCCAAGCAGGGTTATTCAGAGAGCGGTGAAAAGCAGGAGAATGACTGGAGAATGGAAAATTATAGGTCAAAATAGCTGATTTGGAAAGTGAGATATAAGGGAGAATCTTTCTGCTTTGGATATTTTGACCTATAATTTTCCATTCTCCAGTCATTCTCCTGCTTTTCACCGCTCTCTGAATAACCCTGATTGTGTCTAATGTCTCTCCCATTGTTCTGTACTGAAGTTATCTATTGTTATCTGTAATGTATTCATGAACGGGGTTTTCCCCTCAACTGTGTTTTAGCTGTGTGTTTTTCACATAAAGAATTAGTCTTTGTTTTGCACTCAAAAAACACTGGTCGTGCCTGGTGCTTTTAGAGGAGGTTTGGGGGCTGCTGGAGTTGGATTTCAGGGTCCAGCTTGGAGAAAGCTAGAGCTTGACAGAGGCACACAACCCGTGTGCCAGGCGGTCTCTCACACCATAGTATTTCATAGAGGCCTATTAGCTCACCCCATAATCTCCCCATTGTACCTTTCCTGATCTATTGCCCTCATACACCCCATTACTTCACATTCTCCATTTACCCTCTGTTCCTTTTGTCACCCCATCCCTCTCCTTGTGTAAGACTTGTTAATTTCACAGCTGCAGAATATGTCGACACTTTGTAACTTGTAGTTCATTAGGGCTGGGATTTCCTGCAGTACGTGAATTCTGCACAGTGAGGGGAAGCACTCGTCGTCTGCAGTATTTAGAAATCAGTTTACTAAGCTATTTGTGCCTCTAAACAGGTTCCCTGGCCCGCTGAAGCACATTAAACCGGATGTTATGATTATACAGGTGCCCTGGCTGTAAAGGGCAGCTTCGCTTTAGGAATCCTCTGCCAGGGAGATGGAATGAGGGATGTGACATACGGACACGTCTGTAACAAGAATCCTGTGACCCGGAATGAATGAAGAGCAACCACAGACATCTCCTTAACAGCCTGGACTACGGCTCAGGTCACAAAATCCAGCTCAGGTCACAAAATCCAGCACAGGTCACAAAATCCAGCACAGGTCACAAAATCCAGCTCAGGTCACAAAATCCAGCACAGGTCACAAAATCCAGCTCAGGTCACAAAATCCTGCACAGGTCACAAAATCCTGCACAGGTCACAAAATCCAGCTCAGGTCACAAAATCCAGCACAGGTCACAAAATCCAGCACAGGTCACAAAATCCAGCACAGGTCACACAATCCAGCTCAGGTCACAAAATCCAGCTCAGGTCACAAAATCCAGCTCAGGTCACAAAATCCTGCACAGGTCACAAAATCCTGCACAGGTCACAAAATCCAGCTCAGGTCACAAAATCCAGCTCAGGTCACTGACTTCACCAAAATCCACTGTTGTTGAACTTTAGAGTTCTTGTATAGACCCTTAACTAGTGATTTGCGGTGGCTGGTGCACGAGTGACCTCTAGAGGCGGCTCAGTGCATAACCCGCTCGCTGGGCTCGCTGAGGCAGAACATGATCAGACAGGTTTAACATTTTAAAATCTGTTCTGGTGCATTAGCCCACATATCCCAAACCCTGACACCCCCCCCATTGTGTCTGGGGAGGTTCTCCCCATGACTTGTTCACGGATGACAATGGGAGTGAGCCGGCACTGGAAGAGAGTTCATCCAGGACACCAGCCATAAACCTAACCCCACAAGGCTGCGTCCAGCTTATACCAGGTGCAGCTGGCAATGACTATCCCGATGTCGCCTGAGCACGAGACACAGTGTCTGTTCAGGACAGGCTTTTACTGGTGCACGTGGTGCACCTTGCATTGAAGTCTATTGCTCTCCAGCCCCTGACGTTCATAAAGGCCATTTCACTGCGGGGTAAATACGGCTATTTTTACTCCATTGTCTCAGCCTGGAGATACACAGCTCGAGGAGAAACCTCATTAGGCCCATGCGGTGTGTGCCGTGCGGCCGTGCCCGCGCCTCAGCATGTTGCCGGGTTCTGGTGAATCACACTTTGCCTCTGGTTTACTCCATGAATGTTAGACGGGCGACTGGTAACGAGCGCAGAGTAAACACAGTGTTTTATGTCAGACAGGCCTTTATTCCCCCCTCTTCCTCCCTGCACCTCCTGCCCCCTATGACTTGTCTGCGTCAGTGGAAAAGCAATCTGCGAGGCCTGGTGCACATGGAGTGTTTGTGTGACCCCCCCCCCCCATGCTGGAGCCGGCACACGTCCACACACAGGTTCGGCACTCTGGGTCACAGCGACGCTGCGCTCATCACTTTCTCTCCAGAACAAATCGATGCAGCAAATCTTTCTCTCCAAGTTTTTTTATTTCTTCATAATTTAATATGGTCATGTTTGGGTTCACTGGCCAGACTCTGACCTTTCCAGTGACTCCTCACGCGAACGTGTAGGTAACCGGAGATACAGGCGTCCAAAAGTCTCCTGTATGTCTTACAATGGGACTGCAGCATGGGGGGGGGCACAAATGTCCCCTATGCCCCCTCCCTATGTCCGCCGGTGTGCCAGACACAGTGACTGTACAGAACGATGGCTGGCACATGAAAAGTCCTTCTGGGTATAGTCAGGCTCAAAACGACACATTCTGTTTTCTTGCCGTTTTAACAGCTCTTCAATACCTTATCATCTCAGAACGTGTCCACGTTCCTGGCCAGTTCCTCCCAATTCAGGCATTCATGCCAGGAAGGAAGCTGCAGGAGATGCAATCCAAGAAGAGGACTCATCCATGAAGTGATAACATAACCTGCATCGCTCATTAAACCTCACCCAGAAAGAAGAGGAAACCGTTAAGAAATCTCAGCTTTTATTGCACGTGGTCACGTTACACTCCGGGCCGCATGTTCCATCGAATCCTCCATTTATCAGGGCCAGCCGGCGTCTAGCTCTCCACCTCACACAATCCCAGGATGCCCAGGCAAACCTCTTGGTAGAGTGTCATGGGACATGTAGTTCCACTGATGCTGAAGAGCTATGGACCAGCCCAGATGGGTGGTGTTTTGGATTGATGTGACCACGCGGCCCTGGCCAGAGTTTTAACCTCTGAAAGAACGTCGTAAAAATAGTTAAAAAAACATAAAAACATCATTTTTATCCCAAAACACAACAACAGGTGCAGAGCAAAAAAAGCCCGTATTAACAGAAGGCAACGCGATCATGGCCAGGTATTCCTGACCGTTCTGACGCCGCAGAACGTCTGTGTGACCGCGTTTAAGGACACATACACGGTTAGAACACGGCTCCATATCCAGAGATTAAAAATGACTGCTTAAAAAGGAAAAGGCCAGCTGGATCCCAGGCCGGTGGCCCAGAGGTGCTGGTCCAGCTGGATTCCAGGCCAGTGGCCCAGAGGTGCTGGTCCAGCTGGATCCCAGGCCGGTGGCCCAGAGGTGCTGGTCCAGCTGGATTCCAGGCCGGTGGCCCAGAGGTGCTGGTCCAGCTGGATTCCAGGCCGGTGGCCCAGAGGTGCTGGTCCAGCCTCCTCACCGGCCACCTGTCACGTCATATAATACATTATATACATCTCGGGGTCCGATGCGTTAAACGTCCAACCACCTTCATCTTCCACAAACACACAGTGTCCACGGATTCGCCATCAGGTCCCACCTCAGGCCTGCATGCGATGGCAGAAGACACGGCGTCTCAGCTGGTTTGTTAATGGAATCCGCAGGAAATCGCCCTCATTTGGTGACAGAAATCATGGCGGGCAGTTTAGGGTGAGGATGGACAATCTGATCGGTCATTCTTTCGCTAGATACCAGAACTCTTTGCATTTCTTGCCCATAAAGCATGTCCTCGCTGAATCCTTCTCAGGCTACAAAGGGGTGCAGGGCGTCCGTGTCGTCCACCAGTAACTCGTGGCCCGTCCAAACCAACCAGCCGCCTCACAGCTTTGAGTTCCCGTTCATGTGATACAAGTTCCTTTTAATGACCGGCTCTCGCCTGGAGATGATGGAGTTTATAGTGGTTTCCTTCTGCACTGGGCACAGAGACAGAAAGTCGTTAAAGGAAGCAGCTGCCCCAGCTTTGAGAAGGGTCTTCTGGGATTGGTCCACCTCAGTGTCAGATGCCTCGGACTCCCTGATCTCATGGTTCCCATTGTAGAAGAAAGACACCTTCTTGAAGGAGGGGGGCAGCTTATCTTTAATGCTTTCCAGGATCTGAGTGAACGTTGGCCGATGCTTAGGGTTCTTCTGCCAGCACCAGGTCATCAGCTCGTGTCTGGTGGTTAAAAACATGGTGGATATCAGGAGTTTATAAACGGATTCAGGCAGAGTCAGTGACCAGCGAGGAGACGGCGCACAGCGAGAGGACGGCGCACAGCGAGAGGACGGCGCACAGCGAGGAGACGGCGCACAGCGAGAGGACGGCGCACAGCGAGGAGACGGCGCACAGCGAGGAGACGGCGCACAGCGAGGAGACGGCGCACAGCGAGGAGACGGCGCACAGCGAGGAGACGGCGCACAGCGAGGAGGACGGCGCACAGCGAGAGGACGGCGCACAGCGAGAGGACGGCGCACAGCGAGAGGACGGCGCACAGCGAGGGGACGGCGCACAGCGAGGGGACGGCGCACAGCGAGGAGACGGCGCACAGCGAGGAGACGGCGCACAGCGAGAGGACGGCGCACAGCGAGAGGACGGCGCACAGCGAGAGGACGGCGCACAGCGAGAGGATGGCGCACAGCAAGGAGACGTCGCACAGCGAGAGGACGGCGCACAGTGAGGAGACGGCGCACAGCGAGGGGACGGCGCACAGCGAGGGGACGGCGCACAGCGAGGAGACGGCGCACAGCGAGGAGACGGCGCACAGCGAGAGGACGGCGCACAGCGAGCGAGGACGGCGCACAGCGAGAGGACGGCGCACAGCGAGAGGATGGCGCACAGCAAGGAGACGTCGCACAGCGAGAGGACGGCGCACAGTGAGGAGACGGCGCACAGCGAGGAGACGGCGCACAGCGAGAGGACGGCGCACAGCGAGAGGACGGCGCACAGCGAGAGGACGGCGCACAGCGAGAGGACGGCGCACAGCGAGAGGACGGCGCACAGCGAGGGGACGGCGCACAGCGAGGGGACGGCGCACAGCGAGGAGACGGCGCACAGCGAGGAGACGGCGCACAGCGGAGGGACGGCGCACAGCGAGAGGACGGCGCACAGCGAGAGGACGGCGCACAGCGAGAGGATGGCGCACAGCAAGGAGACGTCGCACAGCAGGAGAGGACGGCGCACAGTGAGGAGACGGCGCACAGCGAGAGGACGGCGCACAGCGAGAGGACGGCGCACAGCGAGGAGACGGCGCACAGCAAGGAGATGGCGCACAGCAAGGAGACGGCGCACAGCGAGGAGACGGCGCACAGCGAGGAGACGGCGCACAGCGAGGAGATGGCGCACAGCGAGGAGATGGCGCACAGCAAGGAGATGGCGCACAGCGAGGAGATGGCGCACAGCAAGGAGATGGCGCACAGCGAGGAGACGGCGCACAGCGAGGAGATGGCGCACAGCAAGGAGACGGCGCACAGCGAGGAGACGGCGCACAGCGAGGAGACGGCGCACAGCGAGGAGACGGCGCACAGCGAGAGGACCTGATAATAAATCACCAGAACTCCCTACATTTGGATGAGACATCTATGGGTGGGATCTGTCTGGCAGTAAACACCCGGTTATTTTCCTGGTTGCAGCACATCACTGGAGGTTTATTAGCCAATCAGGACCCTGTGATTATGTACTATGTGTGGCTTCACAGCGCCTGCCAATACCAGTGAGAAATGGTGTGTGGCCACCAGGCAAATCAATGCTCCCCCACTGGGCTGCAGGGTCACAGAGACGAAGACCCCGGCACAATGACCTGTACTGTACCATCAGCCACTCCCTTCCCAATATCTGCTGGGGGGGGGGGGATAAATTGCCAAGATAGTGGAGAGAGGACATGACATGCTGGAAGTTGCAGCGCTGGCTCATCAGGCTGTCAGTATACACGGTGGATACTTACAGCCTATCAGGACAACCCTCCGGCTTCTCCAAGATCCCATGGTCTATGACAAAGTGGAGGACCTGCTCGTTAGCCATTCCCTGATACGGCTGCTCGGCCAAGGTAGCAATTTCCCACAGCACAACACCAAACGACCTGCATGGACACAAGATGGGACAAGCAAAGCTAGTGATACTCGGCACCGCACTATATGACGCAGAAGCTGCCGTCTACACCAGATAAAGCACGGGACACAATGTCAATAGATTATCTAGACACGTGGACAGAAGCGAAAATAAAAGGTAGCGCCACGAAGGTTCCTGCAGCTTCCGAGAACGTGAGGGCATCACTAACAGCTGGAGCAAGAGCAGGAAGTGTTTCAGCCAATCAGGAGCTGCTCCTGCTGGCCAATGGGCTGGACGCATGCGTTGTGTAACGTGAGCGCCGGATCCGTACCAGACGTCAGAATGTAGAGTGAAGATCCCGTCTTTCAAGGACTCCGGAGACATCCACCGCACGGGAAGAAGTGACTGTCCCCCTTTACGGTAATAATCCGTCTCATAAATGTCTCGGGTCATTCCGAAATCTGCGAAGAGAACACATCAGTACAGCACGAACACCACACAAAAGCCACGCAAAGTCACAACGAGCGCATCCAGCCCGGGGCGCCACACTGAGCGCGCCCGGCCCAGGGCGCCACCCCAAGCGCGTGCAGCCCAGACCGAGCACGTGCAGCCCACACCGAGCGCGTGCAGCCCACACGAGCGCGTGCAGGCCACACCGAGCGCGTGCAGCCCACACCGAGCGCGTGCAGCCCACACCGAGCGCGTGCAGCCCACACCGAGCGCTTGCAGCCCACACGAGCGCTTGCAGCCCACACCGAGCGCTTGCAGCCCACCACAGAGCGCTTGCAGCCCAGGCCGCCAACCCAAGCGCGGGCAGCCCAAACGAGCGCTTGCAGCCCATACTGAGCGCGTGCAGCCCACACCGAGCGCTTGCAGCCCACACCGAGCGCTTGCAGCCCACACCGAGTGCTTGCAGCCCACACCGAGCGCTTGCAGCCAGGTGCCACACCAAGCGCGTGCAGCCCACACCGAGCGCCCGGGGCGCCACAAAAGAGCGCACGCAGCCCAGGGCGCCACACCGAGCGCACGCAGCCCGTGGCGCCACAAAGAGCGCACGCAGCCCAGGGCGCCACACAGAGCGCACGCAGCCCGGGGCGCCACACCGAGCGCACGCAGCCCGGGGCGCCACACCGAGCGCACGCAGCCCGGGGCGCCACACCGAGCGCACGCAGCCCGGGGCGCCACACCGAGCGCACGCAGCCCGGGGCGCCACACCGAGCGCACGCAGCCCGGGGCGCCACACCGAGCGCACGCAGCCCGGGCGCCACACCGAGCGCACGCAGCCCGGGGCGCCACACCGAGCGCACGCAGCCCGGGGCGCCACACCGAGCGCACGCAGCCCGTGGCGGCCACACCGAGCGCACGCAGCCGTGGCGCCACACTGAGTGCACGCAGGCCGGGGCGCTACACGAGCGCACGCAGCCCGGGGCGCCACAACGAGCGCACGCAGCCCGGGGCGCCACACCGAGCGCACGCAGCCCGGGGCGCCACAACGAGCGCACGCAGCCCGGGGCGCCACACACACTGAGCGCACGCAGCCCACACACAGCCTGAACGTCACACAAGACAGTGAATGGAGGTAGCTGTGGAGCGAGATGCCATGACTGATCCCCCATCCAACACAACGAATGAGGGGAGCTGCATGGAAGACACAATGTGTATTGTTGCTCAGCCACTTCTCGTGTTCACCCACTTGGCTTAATAGGCGATGCCTCTTGTAGTGTTGTGGGTTTTCATTCAGAATGTGTAACAGTTTAGCAGATAATCCATAGCGTGGGATACCAACCTCCAATCTTCACGGTAAGGTCCTCAGACACCATACAATTCCGGGCCGCCAGGTCACGGTGCACAAACTTCTTTGCATTGAGATATGCCATGCCATCAGCGATCTCTCCCGCCATCTGGATCATCTGCTGCAGAGACGGCTGAGATGCGCTAGGACTGCTCTGTAACGCACGAGAGAGCGGACACTCAGAAACCAACGCAGAGCAGGTGCTTCTTATCGCAAGTCACATGGGTTTTGTGTGGCAGAATGTAGCGATCACAGGATACAATGAGAAAGCGGAGCCGAAGGAGCGCACTCTACACCTCATTTTTGTTCCAGTTTAAGTGTGTCTTGCTCCCACTGGTTATTGTACAGCGCTGCGGAAACTGTTGGCACCATATAAATGACAATAGAGGAAGCATGCAAGCCCTTTCACCACAAAGCAATGGGGTAAATCATGGTGCGAGCCTGTCACTGATTAAGGGGCTGGGATACACGTGCCTCCTGGAAGGACCCGCCAGGCCATAAGGGAAACAAGAGACCAATACCTTCCCATCGGGAGTTGTAAAAACACCATGGTGCCTGGAAGGATTTGAGGAGCAGAGCTGCAGCCCTTTCTAGGCCAATAAAGTGGGCCATCTCCTGTATCACGTTCATTAGCCAGGTGACCGGGCCAACATGGCCGAGCCCGCTACGCTAGGGGTGCTACGGGGAGGTCAGGCTTCTTAATGAGGCAGGAGACACAATGACATGAAGGAATACCTCGTCCTCCAGTCGAAACGATCGCAGGTAGCTCTTTAGATCCCCCCTGGTCATCAGCTCCATGATCACCAGCGCCGGCTGTCCTTGTGAGACGACTCCCAGCAGGCGGACCTGACAGAACAAACGTTACTATTAATGCACAGCACATAATGTGACCGGAAGCCACGGCTGGATCTATGGATGGAGCCAAGTGCAGCAGCTGGTTTCCAGTGGAGAGAGGGACGCTTTGCCAAAGCCATCATGGTTTGATTTTCCCTGGACACCACAGGAAATAAAGCCCCTATGAGATGGACCAATGAGGTCTCCATTGGGCTGTGGACATTCTGCCTTCGGCCCAGCCGGTGAACCGCTCAATTCTAACGGAACCTTCTAGAAGGACTTGGTAAGAGACCACCCATCATCAAACTGAGGAGATGACAAGAACTGCAGGGGCTACACAAGCAATGCCCAGAGATCCAGCACCAGGCAACTCACCACATGATGGCACAAAAAGGCTTTCATGACAGAGGCTTCGTTCAGGAACTCAATGCGCTCCCTTGTGCTTGCCAGCTCGTTCACGGTCTTCAGCGCCACCCGGGTCACCGGCTCATCCTTCACAATGTCCTTGGCAATGCCCTCATACACCATCCCGAAGGAACCCTGGCCGAGCTCCTTGATTATAGTGATCTTCTCTCTCAGGAACTCCCACTCGTCGGCCACGTACACTGTCATGCGAGACACAACAATAAGGCCCAATGCACAAAAGGTCACGCACTGCCGGTACCGGCTGACATTCCTCTGCCATGAACTGGTTACTGGAGTGTCAGCTTATCAGCCCAGCACACATATAGTTACAAAGGCTGAAAAAAGCCGTGCGTCCATCGGGTTCCGCCTCTCACACATCATCTACTGCCAAAAGAAGCAAAACCCCCAGTGGGAAGCGCTCGCCAATATGCTGGGGGGACATTCCTTCTCACCCCCAGATTCTCCCCGGACCAAGAAGCTTTTACCCACATATTAACCCTTAATATCCTGTGTCTGCAGGAAGTCATCTAGTCGCTGCTTAACCCTTAATATTCTGTGTCTGCAGGAAGTCATCCAGTCGCTGCTTAACCCTTAATATTCTGTGTCTGCAGGAAGTCATCCAGTCGCTGCTTAACCCTTAATATTCTGTGTCTGCAGGAAGTCATCCAGCCGCTGCTTAACCCTTAATATGCTGTGTCTGCAGGAAGTAATCCAGTCGCTGCTTAACCCTTAATATCCTGTGTCTGCAGGAAGTCATCCAGCCGCTGCTTAACCCTTAATATTCTGTGTCTGCAGGAAGTCATCCAGTCGCTGCTTAACCCTTAATATTCTGTGTCTGCAGGAAGTCATCCAGTCGCTGCTTAACCCTTAATATTCTGTGTCTGCAGGAAGTCATCCAGTCGCTGCTTAACCCTTAATATTCTGTGTCTGGAGGAAGTCATCCAGTCTCTGCTTAACCCTTAATATTCTGTGTCTGCAGGAAGTCATCCAGTCGCTGCTTAACCCTTAATATTCTGTATCTGCAGGAAGTCATCCAGTCTCTGCTTAACCCTTAATATTCTGTGTCTGGAGGAAGTCATCCAGTCGCTGCTTAACCCTTAATATCCTGTGTCTGCAGGAAGTCATCCAGTCGCTGCTTAACCCTTAATATTCTGTGTCTGCAGGAAGTCATCCAGTCCCTGCTTAACCCTTAATATTCTGTGTCTGCAGGAAGTCATCCAGTCGCTGCTTAACCCTTAATATTCTGTGTCTGCAGGAAGTCATCCAGTCGCTGCTTAACCCTTAATATTCTGTGTCTGCAGGAAGTCATCCAGTCGCTGCTTAACCCTTTATTCTGTGTCTGCAGGAAGTCATCCAGTCGCTACTTAACCCTTAATATTCTGTGTCTGCAGGAAGTCATCCAGTCGCTGCTTAAAAGTCTGTACAGTCTCTGACCCAACCACCTCAACAGGCAGAGAATCCCACAGCTCTATGTCCTTCATGCAGCAGGTAAAGGGGCGCTGCGGCCGTTATAAGTGGGTCCCGGTATAAATGGATGGGAATCTAGAGAAAGGAGTTCATGAACGGGGGGGGGGGGGGGGGGGGCGAGACTGAGGACGCAGCAATCACCCTCTTTGACCTCCTCCGGCCTAGTGCAGTGTCCACCTTGTGGAGGGGATAGGGTGAACCGTTGCTGGATCCCCGGGGATTCAGGCCCAGTTATAGCTGGAAAGAGGTGTCATACTCACTGTCGGTAGCGCTGATGTATTCTGGATTAACGGAGGCGTACAGGGTTCCGTTGGGGTATCCCTCCCCATTCCTGCAGAGACACAGAACTGCCATGAGCGCAGATTAAGGAACCGTGACAGCAGCACTCATTAAGACGGGACTGAATATTCATGTCAAAACTGAAGTAAAACACGTCCACGAGAGCGCGGAGATCAGGCAGCGGCATACAGGACTGACGCCAAGGAGCCCCCTCTGCACGAGAGCACAGAGATCAGACAGCGGCATACAGGACTGACGCCAAGGAGCCCCCTCTGCACGAGAGCACAGAGATCAGGCAGCGGCATACAGGACTGACGCCAAGGAGCCCCCTCTGCACGAGAGCACAGAGATCAGACAGCGGCATACAGGACTGACGCCAAGGAGCCCCCTCTGCACGAGAGCGCGGAGATCAGACAGCGGCATACAGGACTGACGCCAAGGAGCCCCCTCTGCACGAGAGCGCGGAGATCAGGCAGCGGCATACAGGACTGACGCCAAGGAGCCCCCTCTGCACGAGAGCGCGGAGATCAGACAGCGGCATACAGGACTGACGCCAAGGAGCCGCCTCTGCACGAGAGCGCGGAGATCAGACAGCGGCATACAGGACTGACGCCAAGGAGCCGCCTCTGCACGAGAGCGCGGAGATCAGACAGCGCATACAGGACTGACGCCAAGGAGCCGCCTCTGCACGAGAGCACAGAGATCAGACAGCGGCATACAGGACTGACGCCAAGGAGCCGCCTCTGCACGAGAGCGCGGAGATCAGACAGCGGCATACAGGACTGACGCCAAGGAGCCGCCTCTGCACGAGAGCGCAGAGATCAGACAGCGGCATACAGGACTGACGCCAAGGAGCCGCCTCTGCACGAGAGCGCGGAGATCAGACAGCGGCATACAGGACTGACGCCAAGGAGCCCCCTCTGCACGAGAGCGCAGAGATCAGACAGCGGCATACAGGACTGACGCCAAGGAGCCCCCTCTGCACGAGAGCGCAGAGATCAGGCAGCGGCATACAGGACTGACGCCAAGGAGCCCCCTCTGCACGAGAGCGCGGAGATCAGGCAGCGGCATACAGGACTGACGCCAAGGAGCCCCCTCTGCACGAGAGCGCAGAGATCAGGCAGCGGCATACAGGACTGACGCCAAGGAGCCCCCTCTGCACGAGAGCGCAGAGATCAGACAGCGGCATACAGGACTGACGCCAAGGAGCCCCCTCTGCACGAGAGCGCAGAGATCAGACAGCGGCATACAGGACTGACGCCAAGGAGCCCCCTCTGCACGAGAGCGCGGAGATCAGACAGCGCGGCATACAGGACTGACGCCAAGGAGCCCCCTCTGCACGAGAGCGCAGAGATCAGGCAGCGGCATACAGGACTGACGCCAAGGAGCGCCTCTGCACGAGAGCGCGGAGATCAGACAGCGGCATACAGGACTGACGCCAAGGAGCCCCCTCTGCACGAGAGCGCAGAGATCAGACAGCGGCATACAGGACTGACGCCAAGGAGCCCCCTCTGCACGAGAGCGCAGAGATCAGGCAGCGGCATACAGGACTGACGCCAAGGAGCCCCCTCTGCACGAGAGCGCGGAGATCAGGCAGCGGCATACAGGACTGACGCCAAGGAGCCCCCTCTGCACGAGAGCGCGGAGATCAGACAGCGGCATACAGGACTGACGCCAAGGAGCCCCCTCTGCACGAGAGGAGCCGCAGCCCCCACTTTGGCCTGCTTAGGGTTTGTCAGGAGGGCATAGCAGATACCCCACTAGGCAACTTGAGCAAGGGGGTCCTCGTCTGGATTATCCTGTACACTCATTGTGAACAAGTCCATGAGAACAGAGAGAACAGGCATCAGCAAAAGTGCCGGCACTAAAGTGAGGGCGGCTCAGGGCTCATAAGGGTTAATACTTGACACGATCTGAATGCCTGGAGAGCCTTAGGTCCTCTGGGGCGGCCATCATGGTAAAGTCAGGAGACGCATTTCCTATATCTAACCAAATCCTCATCAGTTTCCATAGCTAGGGTCACCAACGCGTCCAAACAAGGGTCAGAATCTGTACCTAAAAATCAAGTAGAATGTTAGAGGTAACCCTAACATGTAACAGATCTCCGCACCCCGACTGAGTCACATCTGTTAATGTAGCTTCCTTGCCGGAGCCCCCGTGCTCTCCCCAGCAGGTTTTCATGCCTTTCTCCAGTCTTCAGACAAAGCTTAAGGACCAGGACACGTAAAGAGCCTGCTAGCATCCCCAGAAACAAGACGACGCTGTGTATCTGGGAGCTTTTCAGCAGTTACACCAACTGAACACCTTTACTGGGTTATAAATATACAGTCCCAGGAGCGGCCTGAGACCAAAGGAAAATTACACCCTGGTGCCCCCTTTCTCAAATGAACCAAATGTGTCAAGACATGAGACAATACGGTGCCATGTAATCACAGCCTGAGCATCAGACTGTCTGAAGACATTACATAACAGAGGAGAAACTACATATGTAAAGAATAACCTGATCCCAAAATCTGTCACAGAGTAAACACATTCTAGAGAGGGGGAGTTTGGCAACAGTGACCACAAAGTAATTATATAAACCATAGTAACAGTAATCAGATAACGGGGCAGTGTCTGCCTGACAAGGCAGATCAACAAAAGACCACTCAAACATACACAGATATTAAACACAGTCCTGAGAGGGGATGCTGGAACAGGCTATGATAACCCACCCAGTAACCCTGTAACAATTTAATGTTCTTGAACCCAGGACATACTGAAAACGAGAGAAATCTCAATGTATCCTTCCTGGGAAAATCTTTTATAAATAAATAAACCCTATCAGCAGATACACGTAGACAGTAACAGTATTCATACATAACACAGATTACACAAACACATCATTGTTGGTTATTGTTCTGGGGTTTGTGATCAGACTGGAATCACAGGATGAGGTTGGTGTGGTCTGGAGGGAGAGGAAGTCCTTGTCCCTCTGTCTGGCATCACATTCACCGGAATGTTGAGCTAATGAAGGTGATCCAAAACAAAGAGACCGCGTGTGCAAGGCCGGTGCTTCCACTAGGCAAGCAAGGCACCCGCCTAGGGCGCACTGCCACCTAGGGGTGCTGCCGGCCCCAACTTGGGTTCCATTAGTGTACCCCTCCCTCATTGCTTGCTCGTGTAGCCAACAGTGACCCCCGCTAGCGGCGCAGAAGGTACCTCTTTTTTCTTTCGTGCCTTTTGTCTTTTTTTTCTGTGCCTTTCTTTCCTCTGCCTCTTTTTTTTATTTCATCTGCATCTGGTGGCGCCTGTGCATCACCATAAGTTACCCAGGTTATGTGATGGACCCTGTGAGTTCAGTCCAAGGCAATCATATCGAACATGTCCTGTGAGGTCTCAAGGCTGGCTGAGCATCAAGGGGTTTGTAGTGCTTAACAGATCAGGCCAGTTACCTGCTGTTGGCCGTCGCTGCTTGGGAGTTGATTTTAGGACTTTTCCTCGCATGGACCCGAACACACAATGAAACTAAAAACTCGACCAGAGGACTATTTAAATACGTATTTCTGCAGGGAACTGGTGGGCCGGCACATCATGAGATGGAGCGCAAAGCTGGGCTGCAGAAACCAACTCACCCCTTCTTATTGTAGAAAAATATGAAGACACCCAGCAGGGCGAAGATCAGCAGGATGATGATGGGCACCACAAAGTAAAGCAGGAACAGGTTCTCCGACTGCTCCTCCTCTGTGAAGGAAACACCTTGACATCAGAAACTGGAAGCATACCTCTACTACAGAGACCAGAGGTTCTACAGAGGTCCTACAGAGGCTCTACAGAGACCAGAGGTTCTACAAAGGTCCTATAGAGGCTCTACAGAGACTAGAGTTTATACAGACACCAGAGGTTCTACAGAGGTTTAAAGAGGCTCTACAGAGACTAGAGGTTCTATGGAAAGACTGCAGAAACCAGATGGACTACAAAATGCTGAGCATGCAGGTCTTACACGTTTGCTTTCAGAGACACATCCACACAGTGAGCCTGGTGAGCTCTTCCCTGGGCACATTATAAACACTGTCCATGTAAAGGACATCACTGATGGGTTGATGCGGCTTTCTGTCTCTCTACATGAATTAAGACTTTGAATGATACTGTAAAGGAACCCAGAGTCACTGGGGCATCTGAAGGGGACAGTGCGCTAGCCTCCTGCCCAGCGACTATGGCACGTGAAAGAGACTATGGGATAACTGGTGGACCTTTTAACCTCCCTGGCGGTGTTCCCGAGTGTGTCTCGGGGTTAAATTTCACCGCTGAGAGCGGTAACCCCGAGACACACTCAGGCTGTATACATCACCTCTCCCTGCGCTCCCTTGCTGATCCTCGCAGTCTACTCCGGCGATCGCGACCTCATACTTCCTGGATTCCTTCTCGCGAAGAGGAAACCAGGAAGTTATGAGGTTGCGATTGCCGGAGGAGACTGCGGGGACATCGATGGAGAGGTGATGTATCCAGCAGCATCCCGAGTGTTGCTCCGGGTTATCGCTTCCAACATAGGAATTTAACCCCAAGCCACACTCGGGATACCGCGGGGGGGGGGGGGGGAAAGAAATAAAAACAATTGACCATTTTCAGACACAAATTTTCACAATGAATGGACCGCCAGTGAGGTTAAATAGATTTGTCTTTTCACGGTATTAAACATCCCCCAGCTAATTAAAGATTTCTGATGTCTGTGTGTTATTCACCGTTTAGTGTAATTCTCTCTAATAGAAGATGTTCTTTTGTTTTACCTGCTTTCTCCCTTCCCATTGTCCATTATTTGAAGGTCCTGTGCAGTTATTTGATCTGTGATGTTATCTGTTTGGTTGTATGTAAAGAGGGTTGGTCCTTGACTGTATCTGTGTGTCTGGGTGTATAAACTAGCATTCTGCTGTTTAATTTCCAATGGTGAGCCTCCTCCTTTAAACTGTGGTCAAAGTTTGGTGAAGCTGTTAGGAAAGATTGCTCCGGCGACTGTTACATTGGAAGAGAGCCTGCGGACGGAGGTACTCAGGGTGCAGTCGCTCCAGCGACTGTTACATTGGAAGAGAGCCTGCGGACAGAGGTACTCAGGGTGCAGTCGCTCCGTCACAGATACATTTTAATGTTTGGGTTTATCTTGTCGCCACATACAGCTCTACGTGTGTTTTGCACTTAACAGTTTCAGCTGTAGCCAATTACAAACTCACCAGGTCCAAGTATAAAGAACACGATGGGCCCGGTCCATGACCCATTCCCAGCCAAGGACGTGGCTCTGATGAAAGCGGAGTAGTTCCCTGGCTGCAGTAAGGTAAGGTGGAAGCCCTTGTATTTCTGGAATCGCTGGCGGGAGACGCACACCACTGTTGACGGTCCCTCCTGAGAGAAACGGCAGGTATCCAGTGAGATGCGTTTCCAGGTCAGACAATGCGGAAGGAAACACTGTATGTGTCAAAATCCTTACCTCGTGCTCCCGTCGGTACTTTATCTCATATTTAAGGATGAGGCCATTCGGGCTTTGAGGTTCTGCCCATTTCACCAGGATGGAGTTTTTTCCAAGGAGTTCCCAGCTGATGTTACCAATGATATTGTCCGCTTGTGCTGTTTGAAACAGAATGAGACAGGATAAGGCGTATGCTGAGAGCTCTGTATGACGAGGCCGGGGTCACATTAACACATGCTTTATGTAACACAGTGATTCCTGCCGGCAGCTCTGCTGAGAGCTCTGTATGACAAGGCCGGGGTCACATCAACACATGCTTTATGTAACACAGTGATTCCTGCCGGCAGCTCCGCTGAGAGCTCTGTGTGACGAGGCCGGGGTCACATCAACACATGCTTTATGTAACACAGTGATTCCTGCCGGCAGCTCTGCTGAGAGCTCTGTATGACGAGGCCGGGGTCACATCAACACATGCTTTATGTAACGCAGTGATTCCTGCCGGCAGCTCTGCTGAGAGCTCTGTATGACGAGGCCGGGGTCACATCAACACATGCTTTATGTAAGCAGTGATTCCTGCCGCAGCTCCGCTGAGAGCTCTGTGTGACGAGGCCGGGGTCACATCATCACATGCTTTATGTAACACAGTGATTCCTGCCGGCAGCTCTGCTGAGAGCTCTGTATGACGAGGCCGGGGTCACATTAACACATGCTTTATGTAACGCGGTGATTCCTGCCGGCAGCTCTGCTGAGAGCTCTGTATGACGAGGCCGGGGTCACATTAACATGCTTTATGTAACGCAGTGATTCCTGCCGGCAGCTCTGCTGAGAGCTCTGTGTGACGAGGCCGGGGTCAGCAACACATGCTTTATGTAACGCAGTGATTCCTGCCGGCAGCTCTGCTGAGAGCTCTGTATGACGAGGCCGGAGTCACATTAACACATGCTTTATGTAACGCAGTGATTCCTGCGGCAGCTCTGCTGAGAGCTCTGTATGACGAGGCCGGGGTCACATCAACACATGCTTTATGTAACGCAGTGATTCCTGCCGGCAGCTCTGCTGAGAGCTCTGTATGACGAGGCCGGGGCCACATCAACACATGCTTTATGTAACGCAGTGATTCCTGCCGGCAGCTCTGCTGAGAGCTCTGTATGACGAGGCCGGAGTCACATTAACACATGCTTTATGTAACGCAGTGATTCCTGCCGGCAGCTCTGCTGAGAGCTCTGTATGACGAGGCCGGGGTCACATTAACACATGCTTTATATAACGCAGTAATTCCTGCCGCAGCTCTGCTGAGAGCTCTGTATGACGAGGCCGGGGTCACATTAACACATGCTTTATGTAACACAGTGATTCCTGCCGGCAGCTCTGCTGAGAGCTCTGTATGACGAGGCCGGGGTCACATTAACACATGCTTTATGTAACGCAGTGATTCCTGCCGGCAGCTCTGCTGAGAGCTCTGTATGACGAGGCCGGGGTCACATTAACACATGCTTTATGTAACGCAGTGATTCCTGCCGGCAGCTCCGCTGAGAGCTCTGTATGACGAGGCCGGGGTCACATCAACACATGCTTTATGTAACGCAGTGATTCCTGCCGGCAGCTCTGCTGAGAGCTCTGTATGACGAGGCGGGGTCACATTAACACATGCTTTATGTAACGCAGTGATTCCTGCCGGCAGCTCTGCTGAGAGCTCTGTATGACGAGGCCGGGTCACACAACACATGCTTTATGTAACGGGTGATTCCTGCCGCAGCTCTGCTGAGAGCTCTGTATGACGAGGCCGGGGTCACATCAACACATGCTTTATGTAACGCAGTGATTCCTGCCGGCAGCTCTGCTGAGAGCTCTGTATGACGAGGCCGGGGTCACATCAACACATGCTTTATGTAACGCAGTGATTCCTGCCGGCAGGAATGAGCAAACTCAGCACGTCTGAAGCTTTTTTTTTTAAGTCAGAATGTAACCCGCACCCCAATCCCCCCCTTTCATGCATTGGACGTCAGGTTTGCCAATTTCAAACTCTGGTCAGCTTAGTCATTAGTCTATGGGGGTTCAAATACTTTTTCCAAGCTATACAGTGAATATGTGAATGTGTACAGGAACAATCTGTGTTATTAGTTACTGTAACTTAGTTTTATCTGGTTTGATGTTCATCTGTTATTTCTACAGGGTTCACATACTTTACATTGTCACTGTATATATGTCCCCCCCGCAGAGTTCCCGCATTGTGCAAAACGCAGAATAAGTTATATTTCGGGCATCATTGAGTAACTTACTCCCCCATGACATGAAAAATTCACACAATCTTAATAAAGTGAATAAATTGAATTCCACATACGAGCAGACATTGTTCTGGCAAAAACGAAGGTGGCAGCACTGCATCCAACTATGTCGGCAGCGTGGTTGCAAGCGTGGATGTCAATCCGGTACTCTGTGAAGTGCAGCAGGTTAGATATGACCATACGGTTCTGGAAGATCTTGTCCTTATACGCATAAGGCTTGGAGTCTACGCCGGTGTTGTTAATTGTGTGGCTGACCACTCCATCCGGTAAGGAGACATTTCCTGGGTTTTCGCCATGCAATGTTCCCACGTCTCTCTTGTGTTTGGTCGATCTAAGAAGGTAAAGGGAGAAGGTTAGAGGACAGGAAGACTGCCAGCGAGCAGGAGGTATGAATCCTCACAGAGGGTGAGGCTGCCAGCAAGCAGGAGGTATGGATTCTCACAGAGGGTGAAGCTGCCAGCGAGCAGGAGGTATGGATTCTCACAGAGGGTGAGGCTGCCAGTGAGAAGGAGGTATACTATGGATCCTCAGAGAGGGTGAGGCTGCCAGCGAGCAGAAGGTATGTGTAAAATAATGATCTTTTAATTTCCTCTACATGAAAGCTTCCCTTAGTTAACATGCCCCCTTTAGCTCAGTTTGAAATGCTTGCTTGCAATATCCTTTTGAAGTTACAGATGGGCTACAGTTCAGACAAGTCACCCCCCCCCCTTTCCACGACACAGGATTCTAGGAATAGCAATGTATTTGTCTCACTGGAAGTTGAAATGTAAACCATATATGGTTAAATGCAACTATGTAACGGATACCTGACGTGAAAAAATGTATCTGCCCCTTTTTAACTCTGATGTGATCCGTTTCGTGATTGGCTGTTATACCACACCCTTGTGTTCTATATTGGAGCCTGTTAAAAAGAAGAACGCTGAGAGCAG
The DNA here is from genome assembly GCA_009667805.1 of Leptobrachium leishanense. Taxonomy (NCBI): domain Eukaryota; kingdom Metazoa; phylum Chordata; class Amphibia; order Anura; family Megophryidae; genus Leptobrachium; species Leptobrachium leishanense. The sequence continues at coordinate 1,076,622 of CM019075.1, forward strand.
TTTTACTCTGCATATTGTGTGAGTGTCTTATTGCTCTCCCGTTAGCCAAAGTTGTGCTGCGTGGTGCTTGCTACGTTTAAAATGAGGAATACGGTTAAAGAGTATACCCAGAATCACTGTGAGCCACCGGGTGTCCCAATCTCCAGGTACAAAAGGAAACATTAACCCTTTTCTATACAAATCCAACATAGCTGTGGATTATGGTCTACGTTCACCCGCAGTAGATGCCCGATGTGTGTTCACTCCCGACTAACCCAGCAGCCAAAGCAGAGATAAGCCACATCGGCAGCACCAAGCCCCTCATCACATCATTCAACCCTTTCAGGGCACGATGGACTGGCCACTGAAGGGGTTAACATTGATGCACCCTGCTCACCTCGGATATGTCTTGTTGCTTAAGGTCACCTTCCATGGAGGCCTAAAAACAAACAAATGCAAGTGTTACAGTAACGGAGAAGCAATGCGGGGGGCAGCACCTGACATGGGGGGACTGCGGGGGGCAGCACCTGACATGGGGGGACTGCGGGGGGCAGCACATGGCATGGGGCAGCTTATACAGAGTGCCCGGGTCACACATTCACTTCTACTCCGAGTCCTGAGAGATCAGAGTGATCACAATCGCATAAACACACACTTCAGCAGAAAAACACCTTCCATTCACATCATCCGATATTAACATTTTCTAGAGAAACCTGCACCATTTAGTGGATAAACTCCACCTCCAATGTCCATCGAGGGAGGGATCCAGTGGATCTCCTGCTTTCAGGCAGCAGTGCAGACAGCACAGGTTAGGGGGACGGTGGAGGCTGTAATACCCGGAGCGCTTTCCGCTCAAACGGTGCGGATTCACCACTTACTTGGGGATGAAGATCGTGTTACGCAAAAAGTTCTCAAACTTCTTCTGGAACGAGTTCTCGTCCAGGTCCATGAGCTGTGCCCCGTTCTTCTGGCACGGACAGCATTTATCCTCTGAATCCTGGCTGGCGTCCTGGATTCCATTATCATAGTTATCAAACCTGGTGTCAGCGCTGCTGGTGGGGAGCTTCAAACCTGAGAGCACAGAGAGGACCCGTCATTCTACTCGATACAGTAACCACACGCTATGGAACCGCTCGATCGTGTCCATCAGGCTGTGCATGTACGATTTGGTCTCAGATTGGGACGGAAAGGGGTTTCCAGCACCTCTTCTCACAGGTCACACTCTGGTCTGGCTGGAGCATAACGCCGTACACGGTATTCCGGTACTGTGGGGCTCTTACCTTTGGTGCAGTAATCGTTGAGGTAAAGCTCCTGATCCTCCTTCATCTGCTGCCAGAGCACCAGGTAGTAAGTGATGTTCCCGTTGCGCTGCGTCGGCGGCTTCCAGCGCACAATTAGGTTTGAGGAGGAGTTGGATATGATGATGACCTCTTGTGGGACAGTTGGGGCTGTGACAAAGAGAAAGTGATGAGAATTCAGAATCCTGGTGCCCTGCAGAACGTAGACACCACTTCATGAATTACTGAGGAATCGTGCCAGTCACGGCAAACACTGGCCACCGCGGCTCTAATGCGTTAAGGCCTGGTGAAAGTGACGGTGACCTGTGTATCCATACAGATCGTCATCAGCTCCCATCACTCACAGGCTGCACAACGCTCTTGAATGACACAATGTAACAGTATGTCATATAGTGTCACTGTCTGTGACATCACGTCCTGCACCGGGGAACACGTCCCAACAAGCACATAATAAACATCGAGCAGAACATGGCTACCAAAATGCACATGGACATACGAGTGAAGCAGGAGTTATCTGTGAAGCTGCGCATGAACATACGAGTGAAGCAGGAGTTATCTGAGCTGCGCATGAACATACGAGTGAAGCAGAAGGAGTTATCTGTGAAGCTGCGCATGAACATACGAGTGAAGCAGAAGGAGTTATCTGTGAAGCTGTGCATGAACATACGAGTGAAGCAGGAGTTATCTGTGAAGCTGCGCATGAACATACGAGTGAAGCAGAAGGAGTTATATATGAAGCTGCGCATGAACATACGAGTGAAGCAGGAGGAGTTATCTGTGAAGCTGCACATGAACATACGAGTGAAGCAGAAGGAGTTATCTGTGAAGCTGCGCATGAACATACGAGTGAAGCAGAAGGAGTTATCTGTGAAGCTGCGCATGAACATACGAGTGAAGCAGAAGGAGTTATCGTGAAGCTGCCGCATGAACATACGAGTGAAGCAGGAGTTATCTGTGAAGCTGCGCATGAACATACGAGTGAAGCAGAAGGAGTTATAATGAAGCTGCGCATGAACATACGAGTGAAGCAGAAGGAGTTATCTGTGAAGCTGCGCATGAACATACGAGTGAAGCAGGAGTTATCTGTGAAGCTGCGCATGAACATACGAGTGAAGCAGAAGGAGTTATATATGAAGCTGCGCATGAACATACGAGTGAAGCAGGAGGAGTTATCTGTGAAGCTGCACATGAACATACGAGTGAAGCAGAAGGAGTTATCTGTGAAGCTGCGCATGAACATACGAGTGAAGCAGAAGGAGTTATCTGTGAAGCTGCGCATGAACATACGAGTGAAGCAGAAGGAGTTATCTGTGAAGCTGCGCATGAACATACGAGTGAAGCAGAAGGAGTTATCTGTGAAGCTGCGCATGAACATACAAGTGAAGCAGAAGGAGTTATCTGTGAAGCTGCGCATGAACATACGAGTGAAGCAGAAGGAGTTATATGTGAAGCTGCGCGTGAACATACGAGTGAAGCAGAAGGAGTTATATGTGAAGCTGCGCATGAACATACGAGTGAAGCAGAAGGAGTTATCTGTGAAGCTGCGCATGAACATACGAGTGAAGCAGAAGGAGTTATCTGTGAAGCTGCACATGAACATACGAGTGAGGCAGAAGGAGTTATATATGAAGCTGCGCATGGACATACGAGTGAAGCAGAAGGAGTTATCTGTGAAGCTGCGCATGAACATACGAGTGAAGCAGAAGGAGTTATCTGTGAAGCTGCGCATGAACATACGAGTGAGGCAGAAGGAGTTATCTGTGAAGCTGCGCATGAACATACGAGTGAAGCAGAAGGAGTTATCTGTGAAGCTGCGCATGAACATACGAGTGAAGCAGAAGGAGTTATCTGTGAAGCTGCGCATGCACATACGAGACTCTGCTTCTTTCTGTGGTTTCACCTATTTCCAATGAAGGAAAGTCTTGTGTGACGCGGAGCCGAGGTGTCTCCTGCATGAGATCCAGACACTTTGAACCAGACCTCAGATCATTGCGTCACTTCTATTTGGCTCAGAGTGCTGAGAGTGTGCGCTCGTCACACGTTATATGCCCCATGCAGAGTCACAATAAATAACACACACTCTGGGCTTCTGTCACTAAAGGGACATCCTGCTCAGAAAACATCACCTCCTTTGTCTGCTGTAAATGTCACTTTGCGCTGGAATGTCCACGGCAGCCGCTGTGCTGACCGCAGCATGGAGGTTCACATTCAGGCCAGGATTACCCGCTGAAAGCCGAGGCGTCAGAGCGTAAGAAAGCGGCCCTTAAACCCATTAACACGTCCCACACAGCGATGAAACGTTATCCCATCGGATGCTCGTCGAGTCCTACCTGCTGGCTTGGTCCGGATATAAACCATGTCACTCTGGGCTCCGTGGCTGCGTCCCTCCTCGGTGGTGGCCAGTGTGATGACACGGACATAAATCGCATACTGTGTCCAGGGCTTGAGGTTGGTCAGTGTGACCGTAGGTTCCTGATCAGTATTAAGGGGCAGCTCCACATCCACTACATTCCAGCTGTTTGCACCGCAGGCGTCCTGCCCCATGTACTCCGTCACGTTCTGAAAGGGCCTAGCACAGAAACCCACAATCAGCCCAGTGTCCGCTCCTGTCCGGGAGTCTGTCTGACCATCTGTGTGGCCCAGGACCAACAGAGGCGGAAGGAGGCCCGGAACAAACACACACAGAGAGGCGGAAGGAGGCCCGGAACAAACACACACAGAAGCAGAAGGAGGCCCGGAACAAACACACACAGAAGCAGAAGGAGGCCCGGAACAAACACACACAGAAGCAGAGGGGCCCGGAAACACACACACAGAAGCAGAAGGAGGCCCGGAACAAACACACAGAAGCAGAAGGAGGAGGAACAAACACAACACACAGAAGCAGAAGGAGGCCTGGACAAACACACACACACAGAAGCAGAAGGAGGCCGGAACAACACACACAGAAGCAGAAGGAGGCCTGGAAAAACACACAGAGAAGCGGAAGGAGGCCCGGAACAAACACACACACACAGAAGCAGAAGGAGGCCCGGAACAAACACACACAGAAGCAGAAGGAGGCCCGGAACAAACACACACACACAGAAGCAGAAGGAGGCCCGGAACAAACACACACACACAGAAGCAGAAGGAGGCCCGGAACAAACACACACAGAAGCAGAAGGAGCCCGGAACAAACACACACCAGAAGCAGAAGGAGGCCCGGAACAAACACACACAGAAGCAAAGGGGCCCGGAAAACACACACACACAGAAGCAAAGGAGGCCCGGAACAACACACACACACAGAAGCAGAAGGAGGCCCGGACACAACACACAGAAGCAGAAGGAGGCCCGGAACACACACACACACAGAAGCAGAAGGAGGCCTGGAACAACACACACACACAGAAGCAGAAGGAGGCCCGGAACAACACACACAGAAGCAGAAGGAGGCCCGGAACAAACACACACAGAAGCGGAAGGAGGCCCGGAACAAACACACACAGAAGCAGAAGGAGGCCCGGAACAAACACACACAGAAGCAGAAGGAGGCCCGGAACAAACACACACAGAAGCAGAAGGAGGCCCGGAACAACACACACACACAGAAGCAGAAGGAGGCCCGGAACAAACACACACACACAGAAGCAGAAGGAGGCCCGGAACAAACACACCACACAGAAGCAGAAGGAGGCGGAACAAACACACACAGAAGCAGAAGGAGGCCAGAAACAAACACACACAGAAGGCAAAAGGAGGCCAGAACAAACACACAGAAGCGTAAGGAGGCCGGAACAAACACACACAGAAGCAGAAGGAGGCCCGGAACAAACACACACAGAAGCAGAAGGAGGCCCGGAACAAACACACACAGAAGCAGAAGGAGGCCCAGAACAAGCACACACAGAAGCAGAAGGAGGCCCGGAACAAACACACAGAGAAGCAGAAGGAGGCCTGGAACAAACACACACACACAGAAGCAGAAGGAGGCCCGGAACAAACACACACAGAAGCAGAAGGAGGCCCGGAACAAACACACACAGAAGCAGAAGGAGGCCCGGAACAACCACACAGAAGCAGAAGGAGGCCAGAAAAAACACACACAGAAGCAGAAGGAGGCCGGAACAAACACACACAGAAGCAAAAGGAGGCCGGAACAAACACACACACACAGAAGCAAAAGGAGGCCCGGAACAAACACACACACACATAGAAGCAGAAGGCGGCCGGAACAAACACACACAGAAGCAGAAGGAGGCCGGAACAAACACACACACACAAAGCAGAAGGAGGCCGGAACAAACACACACACACAGAAGAGAAGGAGGCCCGGAACAACAACCACACAGAAGCAGAAGGAGGCCCGAAACACACACAGAAGCAGAAGGAGGCCAGAAACAAACACACAAAGCAAAGGAGGCCGGAACAAACACCACACACAGAAGCAAAGGAGGCCGGAACAAACCACACACACATAGAAGCAAAAGGAGGCCCAGAAACAAACACACAGAAACAGAAGGAGGCCCAGAACAAGCACACACAGAAGCAGAAGGAGGCCCGGAACAAACACACACAGAAGCAGAAGGAGGCCCGGAACAAACACACACACACAGAAGCAGAAGGAGGCCCGGAACAAACACACACAGAAGCAGAAGGAGGCCCGGAACAAACACACACAGAAGCAGAAGGAGGCCCAGAAACAAACACACACAGAAGCAAAAGGAGGCCCGGAACAAACACACACACACAGAAGCAAAAGGAGGCCCGGAACAAACACACACACACAGAAGCAGAAGGAGGCCCAGAACAAACACACACACACAGAAGCAGAAGGAGGCCCAGAACAAACACACACACACAGAAGCAGAAGGAGGCCCGGAACAAACACACACAGAAGTGGGAGGAGGCCCGGAACAAACACACACAGAAGCAGAAGGAGGCCCGGAACAAACACACACAGAAGTGGGAGGAGGTCCAGGCCTGACAAAAGCAGAAAGAGGTGATACATAAAGAGACAGAGACAGGCATACATGCAAAACCAGAGCCCGCAAGAGACCACCCATTACTACGTACATGCATGCTCGGAGCAGAACTTACGATTCCCTGTAATGTATGACGAAGCTCAGGAGGTCTCGGAAATCAGGAGGCTGATACCTCTCCCACTTCAGGATGATCCGGTCAGACTCCGTTATGTTGCCGGTGAAACGTAAAGACTGAGTCTTGCCTAAAAAACGTCAACAACAGACGTAAACCTCCTGTGCCCTTAATTATTGCATAGACCTTTCAGCACCAGGTTCATGCACTCGGCGCTGCTCCCTGCACTCGGCGCTGCTCCCTGCACTCGGCGCTGCTCCCTGCACTCGGCGCTGCTCCCTGCACTCGGCTCATATAGAGAAGAAGGATGTGGAGAATGGACGCTCCAATCCATTGTGACTCAAGTTGAATGGACAACGTTTTGGCTCAAGTTAAAGAATTGCTGAAACGATGTCGCTACAACAGCTGCTATGACCCATTAATAAAGCCCCATTGGATTGACACACCGTATCTCCTCACCGTGAGCTGGCTGCTGTGCCATGTGCCGGTACCTTCCTCACATGCAGTACAGCGAGTGCATTACCCTGCACCGTATTTATCCATGTCACCTGCCCAACCTATCTGCTCTGCCGGACGCTCCGGAGTCAGCGATTTTCAGAAGAGTAAAAAGGAGGTCAACCTCAAGCTCAACCTCTTTGAAGTGTGCTAAAATGCCCAGCCCTATCAGGAACACATTACACAAATCCTGACATATGACCTGAGTGTCACAGAGACACCAGCAGCCTCCCCAAGACTCTCCCACCCAACTCATCAATCCCAGACGCCAACAGCAACCACCAAGACTCTCCCATAAAGCACATCATTCCCAGACGCCAACAGCAACCACCAAGACTCTCCCATCAAGCACATCATTCCCAGACGCCAACAGCAACCACCAAGACTCTCCCATAAAGCACATCAATCCCAGACGCCAACAGCAACCACCAAGACTCTCCCATAAAGCACATCAATCCCAGACGCCAACAGCAACCACCAAGACTCTCCCATAAAGCACATCATTCCCAGACGCCAACAGCAACCACCAAGACTCTCCTATAAAGCACATCATTCCCAGACGCCAACAGCAACACCAAGACTCTCCATAAAGCACATCAATCCCAGACGCAACAGCAACCACCAAGACTCTCCCATAAAGCACATCAATCCCAGACGCCAACAGCAACCACCAAGACTCTCCCATAAAGCACATCAATCCCAGACGCCAACAGCAACCACCAAGACTCTCCCATCAAGCACATCATTCCCAGACGCCAACAGCAACCACCAAGACTCTCCTATAAAGCACATCAATCCCAGACGCCAACAGCAACCACCAAGACTCTCCTATAAGGCACATCAATCCCAGACGCCAACAGCAACCACCAAGACTCTCCTATAAAGCACACCATTCCCAGACGCTCCCACCAAGCTCATCACTCCCAGACACAAACAACCTCCCCAAGACTCTCACCAAGCACATCAATCCCAGACGCCAACAGCAACCACCAAGACTCTCCCATCAAGCACATCATTCCCAGACGCCAACAGCAACCACCAAGACTCTCCCATAAAGCACATCAATCCCAGACGCCAACAGCAACCACCAAGACTCTCCCATAAAGCACATCAATCCCAGACGCCAACAGCAACCACCAAGACTCTCCCATAAAGCACATCATTCCCAGACGCCAACAGCAACCACCAAGACTCTCCCATCAAGCACATCATTCCCAGACGCCAACAGCAACCACCAAGACTCTCCCATAAAGCACATCAATCCCAGACGCCAACAGCAACCACCAAGACTCTCCCATAAAGCACATCAATCCAGACGCCACAGCAACACCAAGACTCTCCCATAAAGCACATCAATCCCAGACGCCAACAGCAACCACCAAGACTCTCCCATCAAGCACATCATTCCCAGACGCCAACAGCAACCACCAAGACTCTCCTATAAAGCACATCAATCCCAGACGCCAACAGCAACCACCAAGACTCTCCTATAAGGCACATCAATCCCAGACGCCAACAGCAACCACCAAGACTCTCCTATAAAGCACACCATTCCCAGACGCTCCCACCAAGCTCATCACTCCCAGACACAAACAACCTCCCCAAGACTCTCACCAAGCTCATCACTCCCAGACGCCAGCAACCTCCAAGACTCTCCCACCAAGCTCATCTCTCACAGACGCCAACAGACTCTAAGACTCTCCCAAAAAGCACATCACTCCCAGAAGCCAAATGGCTCCCCAAGACTCTCCCACCAAGATCATCATTCCCAGAAGCCAACCGCCTCCAAGACTCTCCCATAAAACTCATCATTAGCTACCCTCACTCTCTGTATAGTGTACACCCGCTGTCTGGTCTTGCCTGGTGATTTGGGGGTACATCTTTATTATTTTGGGGCTGAAGCTGCTGGATTTCGAGCGCCAGCTTGGTGAAAGCCAGAGACTGACAGAGGCACAATGTCAGGGTGCCAGGCGGTCTGTCACAGAAGGACTCCGAGAAGCTACGGTAATTGACTCACATGAGGCTCTGTCTCCGTTGGTACGTGGGTTGATGTCAGCCTTGTTCTGTCTCCCCTTCGCCCCGGATATCTCCTCGATGCGATTGATCTCAGACAGGCAGAGCTTGGGGTTGAAAGCAAAGTACAGCTTCCCTTCTGGAATGGAGAGGTTCTCGTGACTCGGATCCCAGAGCTGCTGGAGGTTCTGATTGTCCAGGATGTACAAGGTGTAATTCCTGCAGGAGGAACACAATGATCAAGCATAAAATCTGGTGTGGAGTCTACCTTCAGGCTAGCTATGATTGGAGCTTCTACATTACATTATCAACCACATAGAACCATCAGAAGATATGCGGTGATGGACCACACACTGCAGGAAGCCACACAAGTTTGCATGCTCTAGTAAGGGGCCCTCATCTCGCACTATGTGGTGAACAACGCTCAGGTACTCCTTATTTCAATGTTCTTGAATCCAGGACATACTTTAAAATGAGAGAAATCTCAATGTATCCTTCCTGCTAAAATCCTTTATAAATAAATCTCCGGGACGGACAAAGACAGGTTTATGCAAAAACCGGAGAGGATGGGACCAGGCCCTGGAGACATCCACCCTCCCCATCAGATGACCTGAGCAGAGGTGGTGGTTTTCATCCAGTAAATGTCTCAATATGTAGGCATTCTACTCATCCGGACCACATTACAGTTTTAAAGTGGTCAGGATGTGAGGTGTACAAAAAGCGGTTTCACGCACTATTCCCTACCAGGGCAGCTTTGTAGACCAGGAGCCTCCAGCCCACGTCATGTATAAAACATAAATAAAAAGGTTGTCCTTTGCGCTTACCCCTATGTCTCCATGTGAAATAGGATGCATTTCCTTAGGAGACCATTGTAAGGATCTCTGTGTTCGCTTTCCCTCTGTGATTTGTGGATTCATTTAGGCTAATCCTTCTTGATTGTTTGGCTTCCAAAATGACTAATTGGCTTCCAGATGTTCCTGCCATATAGGGAATAGGCTTTACTCTGCTGCACTGGTCACCAGTGTCTCACACACCCACAATCCTGTCTATTCTTTGATAGCTAGTTTGTAGTAATATCCATATATACACAGTGTTTTTCAATAAAAACAGGATGTGAGGAGTGTCCGTCCTTGTCCCAATCTGGATATATTGTGGGGTGAAGTGGAGGAGTTTCCTTCACCACACCTAGTGTCACCGGGAGCCGGGAATTTTTAGTCCCCCGGCTGCCGGTTCACCAGATCGGTCATTAGGGATTCCTGGCTCCTGTATGCAGGTTGTATAGGAGCACAAATTGTGCAGAAAAGCTTCAGGGGCTTCCGGGTTCGGGCGACCCTGAACCATAGACGAGGAGAAGCGCACGGCGAGGGAGAAACTGAGAAAAAATAATTGTTAAGGATCTGCCCAATTATATAAGGGCCAAAAATGGTGCTTTATTTTTAATACAGTGTCAGTTTAACCCTCAGGATGCTGGGAAAGCTCTACCTTGGGGCTCCTGGCCCAGTCTGGTTTAGGGGATCCCATCATGCAATAGGTTTGTGATTCTGATAATGGAAGAGCAGTGTTTGTGGCCGGGGACTGAGGACACGGCCCGGCTTCTCACATTCTCCATTTGGGGGCGTTTCTTACCCGTCTACCATCGATTTCCCCTTGATGAGCTTCAGGTTCTTAAAGAAAGACAAAGAGACGAGCGCGAAGGAGTGCTTGATTTTCAGGAAGCCATTGATGGTCTCTATGAGCCCCAGGCTTTTCTGCAGCTCAGACGACAGGTTTACTGTGAAAAAAATATGTGACCGCACATAATACATACACCACAGGAAGTTACCTCTCTCCCATCCCCATAAACCACAGGAAGTTACCTCTCTCCCATCCCCATACACCACAGGAAGTTACCTCTCTCCCATCCCCATAAACCACAGGAAGTTACCTCTCTCCCATCCTCATACACCACAGGAAGTTACCTCTCTCCCATCCCCATACACCACAGGAAGTTACCTCTCTCCCATCCCCATACACCACAGGAAGTTACCTCTCTCCCATCCCCATAAACCACAGGAAGTTACCTCTCTCCCATCCCCATAAACCACAGGAAGTTACCTCTCTCCCATCCTCATACACCACAGGAAGTTACCTCTCTCCCATCCCCATGCACCACTGGAAGTTACCTCTCTCCCATCCCCATAAACCACAGGAAGTTACCTCTCCCCCATCCCCATAAACCACTGGAAGTTACCTCTCTCCCATCCCCATAAACCACTGGAAGTTACCTCTCTCCATCCCCATAAACCACTGGAAGTTACCTCTCTCCCATCCCCATAAACCACTGGAAGTTACCTCTCTCCCATCCCCATAAACCACAGGAAGTTACCTCTCTCCCATCCCCATAAACCACAGGAAGTTACCTCTGTCCCATCCCCATACACCACAGGAAGTTACCTCTCTCCCATCCTCATACACCACAGGAAGTTACCTCTCTCCCATCCCCATACACCACAGGAAGTTACCTCTCTCCCATCCCCATAAACCACTGGAAGTTACCTCTCTCCCATCCCCATAAACCACAGGAAGTTACCTCTCCCCCATCCCCATAAACCACTGGAAGTTACCTCTCTCCCATCCCCATAAACCACTGGAAGTTACCTCTCCCCCATCCCCATAAACCACTGGAAGTTACCTCTCTCCCATCCCCATAAACCACAGGAAGTTACCTCTCTCCCATCCCCATAAACCACAGGAAGTTACCTCTCCCCCATCCCCGTAAACCACTGGAAGTTACCTCTCTCCCATCCCCATAAACCACTGAAGTTACCTCTCTCCCATCCCCATACACCACTGGAAGTTACCTCTCCCATCCCCATAAACCACAGGAAGTTACCTCTCCCCATCCCCATACACCACAGGAAGTTACCTCTCACCCATCCCCATAAACCACAGGAAGTTACCTCTCTCCCATCCCCATAAACCACAGGAAGTTACATCTCCCCCATCCCCATAAACCACTGGAAGTTACCTCTCTCCCATCCCCATAAACCACTGGAAGTTACCTCTCCCCCATCCCCATAAACCACTGGAAGTTACCTCTCTCCCATCCCCATAAACCACAGGAAGTTACCTCTCTCCCATCCCCATAAACCACAGGAAGTTACCTCTCCCCCATCCCCATACACCACAGGAAGTTACCTCTCTCCCATCCCCATAAACCACATGAAGTTACCTCTCACCCATCCCCATAAACCACAGGAAGTTACCTATCTCCCATCCTCAATACACCACAGGAAGTTACCTCTCTCCCATCCCCATAAACCACAGGAAGTTACCTCTCCCCCATCCCCATAAACCACTGGAAGTTACCTCTCTCCCATCCCCATAAACCACAGGAAGTTACCTCTCTCCCATCCCCATAAACCACTGGAAGTTACCTCTCTCCCGTCCCCATACACCACAGGAAGTTACCTCTCTCCCATCCCCATAAGCCACAGGAAGTTACCTCTCTCCCATCCCCATACACCACAGGAAGTTACCTCTCTCTCATCCCCATAAACCACAGGAAGTTACCTCTCTCCCCTCCCCATACACCACAGGAAGTTACCTCTCTCCCATCCCCATAAACCACAGGAAGTTACCTCTCCCCCATCCCCATAAACCACTGGAAGTTACCTCTCTCCCATCCCCATAAACCACTGGAAGTTACCTCTCTCCCATCCCCATAAACCACTGGAAGTTACCTCTCTCCCATCCCCATACACCACTGGAAGTTACCTCTCTCCCATCCCCATAAACCACAGGAAGTTACCTCTCCCCCATCCCCATACACCACAGGAAGTTACCTCTCTCCCATCCCCATAAACCACAGGAAGTTACCTCTCTCCCATCCCCATAAACCACTGGAAGTTACCTCTCTCCCGTCCCCATACACCACAGGAAGTTACCTCTCTCCCATCCCCATAAGCCACAGGAAGTTACCTCTCTCCCATCCCCATACACCACAGGAAGTTACCTCTCTCTCATCCCCATAAACCACAGGAAGTTACCTCTCTCCCCTCCCCATACACCACAGGAAGTTACCTCTCTCCCATCCCCATAAACCACAGTAAGTTACCTCTCTCCCATCCCCATACACCACAGAAAGTTACCTCTCTCCCATTCCCATAAACCACAGGAAGTTACCTCTCTCCCATCCCCATACACCACAGAAAGTTACCTCTCTCCCATCCCCATAAACCACAGGAAGTTACCTCTCTCCCATCCCCATACACCACATGAAGTTACCTCTCTCCCATTCCCATAAACCACAGGAAGTTACCTCTCTCCCATCCCCATAAACCACAGGAAGTTACCTCTCTCCCATCCCCATACACCACAGAAAGTTACCTCTCTCCCATCCCCATAAACCACAGGAAGTTACCTCTCTCCCATCCCCATAAACCACAGGAAGTTACCTCTATCCCATCCCCAAACACCACAGGATGTTACCTCTCTCCCGTCCCCATACACCACAGGAAGTTACCTCTCCCATCCCCATACACCACAGGAAGTTACCTCTCTCCCATCCCCATACACCACAGGAAGTTACCTCTCTCCCATCCCCAAACACCACATGATGTTACCTCTCTCCCATCCCCAAACACCACATGATGTTACCTCTCTCCCATCCCCATACACCACAGGAAGTTACCTCTCCCATCCCCACACACCACAGAATGTTACCTCTCTCCCATCCCCATACACCCCATGTGGAGATACCCACTGCCTTTGCGGATGTTGAAGATCAGGCTGCCGTCCACATATGTGCAGCCGGTCAGCTCCTTGGCCGCTTGTATAGAGTCAATCGATTTGATCCCGACCTTGCAAATCTTTGGGCACAAACCCTCACACTTATGGCACACGATGCTGGAAGACACAGAGAAGTTGGTAAAGAATTAAGGGGCCCCAGACCGGAGCCTCACAATGCCTGGAGATTCCCCAAGGACTAGGAAGTGGCTGGGATCCTTCAGTCAATCCTCGCTCATTCATGTGCCTTGGCTGGAACAGGCCAGATGGTCGCACATAGGTTTCAGGTTGTCTTTTACATTTTTATTTAGGATTCTTTGGTTTATCCTGGTTATCCCAGGCAGAAGTTGGGACTGATGAGACCCCTGAGTTTGGAGGAATTGCTGCTCCTTTCACGGAGCGTTTCTGGCCAATATGATGCACATTGTTGGATGCCTTACTGCATGCGCACAGTAGGAGCACTGATCACATGTGGAGCGGCTGTGGTGGCCAGGCAGATTATGACATTAGCCAGCCATGCTAAAATCACCGTTGGTCACTATTTCCACTTGTGCAGACAGACCGCACATTAAAAGTGCGGTCCTGCTGTATAAAATGCTCGTACTCCTGCAGGGTATGGCAGCACTTTACATGCAGTTGTGATTCACACCCAGCTGCAGTACTGAGGACTTTGCATGGTGTGTAGTGATTGAGGCCCAGCTCGTGTGTTACAGGGAGTGGCCCTCTAACTTACCCGCTTGCGTTCTTGGTGTAACCAGATGGGCACTCGGACTGGCAGTGGTTCTTGTAGATGACAAATTTGGAGGACTCGCGAGCGTTCTCAGACACCTTCCTCAGACTGGCGCAGTACTCGGCCGTGATGCAGCGCCAGCCCTCGTACTCGTAGGTCCCGGGCGGACAGGAAGGCAGGCAGTGGTCATTGAAGTAGAAATTGCGGCAGGCCACGCATGCGCGGCTGTCACCATGTCTGCTACAGCCGCCCAGGCATTCCACATGACAACAGCTGCCACTGCTGGTGCAGGCGATATCCTTACCACAGTCACACACTGGAGACAAGGAGAGACAGACAATGAGAAAACACAGACGGGATCTGTTCATAAAAAGATTTCAGTCACAAGGAAAAAAGAAGCCAACCAGGGCTGGATCTGGTAACATAGGATCTTGATAAAGCTGCATCCCTTGGCGAAACGCGTCAAGTGTTATGTCCTTTTGGTTTTAACAGCTAGTATTTTTTCCTAACCCTCTACTACTTATTGGCAGCGGTTAGTAGGCGGCTTGAACTGCAGAGGTATAGATACTCTTCTCTTCCATCCTATATCTCCATCTAGTTATCTATTGCTCTCCTTATTGGCAAAACCCTATACCCACATTATGATAAGAATTTATGGCTTTTGAGCTGAGGTATGACTAACTATAAATTAATTGTTGTAGAATATGCTGGAATGAGTCTGGGTACTAACTGGTGGGCACTTTGAAATCTTTGTGGCAATTAAGTATAGATTCTCATTACATGGGTTATACCCCTCTAAGGTTACACCAGCGTTTGTGCTAAATTATGTACAAACAACCTACTCTGCATAATAATACTATCTAGAGGGATACAGTCAGGTTAATCATCGATCTAATACATGGATTTAAATCTTTGGTGTGTTGTTTGTGGCAATTGAATAAAAAAGGTTAATTTTCCTATGTTACCAGATCCAGCCTTGGTTTGCTTCGATACGGGGATTATTCCCCTGGGGTTTATGTCCCCTTTTGGTCTGGTTTATTTCCTGCCTTATTACGGGACAATAGTTTTGTTCCCATTTTTGATAAAAAGATTTCAGTATGGTATGGGAGCCCTGTGACGCATGACATTCTGCCGCCATGTGAGTAAAGATCTTGTTCTGTACTGGGTGAATGCATCCTGTTTTTATTTTCTCCTTATACCAAAGCAGACCCAAGAGAAGCCGTCTCTATCCACGAGGCTCCTTATATTTGCCGTTACTTCCCAATAAAGTGAAGAAAATATAAAGGACTTTGTGCTTTCAAAAGGGGACGAGTTAAGCTATCTGACTTCAAATCATATCCCGCATGTGACATTCACTTCTTGCATGTGACCCATGGGTTCTAGAATAGTGACTATCTGCTAAACAGTGAATTCATTGTAATTTCAGCAAAATGGAAATCGCTGAAATTGCATGTAATGCTGGTACTTTCTGAATAAACCCCTTTGTGTCTCATGAAACCTGGTCAGACCTAGAAGCAGCACTAGGCAGGACTGGTTCATGGAACACATGCTTGGCAACGTCTTGTATGTCTGACAGAACCTTACCGCCTCTAGCCCGAAACACAATGGCGTGAAGCCCAAGCCTAACAAGTGCTTATGTCAAAGGTCAATACACTGACACAGCTCAAACAAAACGGGTACTATATGGAAGGTGTGGGGTTCCCGTGTGTCCGGGTACTATCTGGAAGGCGCGGGGTTCCCGCTTGTCCGGGTACTATCTGGAAGGCGCGGGGTTCCCGCTTGTCCGGGTACTATCTGGAAGGCGCGGGGTTCCCGCATGTCCGAGTACTATCTGGAAGGCGCTGGGTTCCCGCGTGTCCGGGTACTATCTGGAAGGCGCGGGGTTCCCGCTTGTCCGGGTACTATCTGGAAGGCGCAGGGTTCCCACGTGTCCGGGTACCATCTGGAAGGCGCGGGGTTCCCACGTGTCCGGGTACCATCTGGAACGCGTGGGGTTCCCGCGTGTCCGGGTACCATCTGGAAGGCGTGGGGTTCCCGCGTGTCCGAGTACCATCTGGAAGGTGCGGGGTTCCCGCGTGTCCGGGTACCATCTGGAAGGGGTGGGGTTCCCGCATGTCCAGGTACTATCTGGAAGGCGTGGGGTTCCCGCATGTCCGAGTACTATCTGGAAGGCGCTGGGTTCCCGCTTGTACGGGTACTATCTGGAAGGCGCTGGGTTCCCGCTTGTACGGGTACTATCTGGAAGGCGCAGGATGCAAGCTTCCCATGTGCCCTGGTACAATCTGGAAGGCACGGTGGATTCAGTGACAGCCACATTGCATCCAGTCGTCCTGGACGTGACATCCAGTGAAATCGTCTTTTGTGTCCGAGAGGCTGCGCAGTTTAACGGACAAACCGGCTGGATTGAAGGCACTTGCTGCCGGTTATTTTACAGCTCTGGCGCACAGGTGTTTTATTGGCGTGTCGGATAAAAAAGGTGCATAAACATTTACACAAGGTGAGCAAACGAAACGCAGGAGCAGGGCTGGGAGGAAGACACAGGCCACAGTAATGAGAGCATTCCATGGTCGCCGGGTGTGAATTACCAGGGGCACAGAGGTGGTACACAAAATACATGCTACACAATAGTGGCATCGGCGCAGTGCCAAGCCCTGGGGCTACCGGCGTCCTGCCATCTGTTTACAAGCCAAACATGAATATTAACTTCTCATGGCACAGGATGCTGGCAGAAACACGCTCAGGGCTCCGCGTGCCAGGGAGGAGCGCAGCTTGGGACATGCACAGAGGACTACATTCACATCCGTGACGGATAATATGCAGCACCTGCTGACATATGCTCCAAATCCAGCAGGATAATTACAAGGGAGGCTCTGCCTCATTAGGGTCACATCTTATTCACAGAATATGTCACTGTCTACTACATGAACAAATTACAGTTACTCATAAAGCAACAACAAATGCTGCAGCGCTGTACAACGGGGATGATAAAATAAACAGAATTAACAAGTTTGTCAAACTGAGAATGAGAGGGGAAACATGTGAGCTTACAATCTAAGAGGGAAGAGAGGAGCCTCTACCCATGAGCTTACAATCTAAGAGGGAAAAAGAGGAGCCTCTGCCCATGAGCTTACAATCTAAGAGAGAAGAGAGGAGCCTCTGCACATGAAGCAATGAGCCTGTGAGGTGGAAGTAATGGAGTCACCGTTCACCTGAAGGGAGACAGGTGGAGGAACGTTATTATTATTATTATTATTATTATTCTTTATTTATAAAGCGCCAGCATATTCCGCAGCGCTGTACAATAAACACAGTATAGACAGGGTTACAATACATTGAACAACATTTGACAAACAGTACAGGAGGAGATGAGGGCCCTATTCCCGTAGGAACTCACAATCTAGGAGGGTTGGGTTGGAAACAGGAGGAGAGGACTGTAAGGTGAGAGTGATTGATGGTTGCGTCAGTGAGTTGGGGGGGTCGGCTTCCCTAAATAGGAATGTTTTAAGGGAGCGTTTGAAGGAAGAGAAGTTCGGGGAAAGTCTGACAGTACGAGGGAGAGCGTTCCAGAGAGTGGGGGCTGCGCGTGAGAAATCCTGCAGTCTATCATGGAAGAGGTGATGCGGGGAGAAGCTAGGCGCAGGTCACTGTTTGACCTTAGGGAGCGGGCCGGGGTGTATTTGGTGATTAGTGAGGACAGGTAGTGGGGAGCTGAGTTAGTGAGGGTTTTGTAGGTAAGGATAAGGATTTTGAATTTAATTCTGCAGTGGATGGGGAGCCAGTGAAGGGACTCGCAGAGGGGAGCGGCAGAGACAGAGCGGCGGGTGAGGTGAATTAGCCTGGCGGAGGCGTTCAGGATGGATTGTAGGGGGGAGAGGCGGGACAGAGGGAGGCCAGATAAGAGATTATTGCAATAGTCGAGTCGGGAGATTACCAGGGCGTGTATGAGTTGTTTTGTGGTGACAGCGGTAAGAAATTCTGGAAATATTACGCAGTTGGTATTGGCAGGAGGAGGAAAGAGACTTGATGTGGGGGATGAAGGAAAGAGCAGAGTCAAGTGTAACTCCAAGACAGCGAACTTGGTTTGATGGGGAGATGGTGATACCCTCCACCGTGATAGAGAAGTCAGGAGGTGGGGAGGCATTGGAGGGAGGAATAAGTAGGAGCTCAGTCTTCGACATGTTGATCTTTAGGTGGTGGGAGGCCATCCAGGAGGAGATGCCAGATAAACAGTCACTGACTTTTGAAAGGACAGGGGGAGAGAGATCAGGGGTAGAGAGGTAGGAACTGTTAACGTTAGATTAAGAAGGGGGGGGGGGGTGTGTTTCATTTGTTTCCCTGACTCTGCGTGTGGAAGTTTAGGTCACGGGGGGGGGGGCTCTTCTAGAGGTTTTGGGAGGTTTAGATGGAATGCTGGATTTTTCTTGATGAAAACCTAAACCACTGGCTAAAAGAGACAGGAGAGGTGGGACCTCATGGACACCATGCATCATTCTATGAAAGCGCCCCTGGTAAGCTGCTTTCCATCACTGCTGGTCCATGGACACGTGACCTGTGGCTAGAGCGAAGCTTTGAGGTTGCACTGAATCAATAATAATGCATAAAAAGCGACAGCTGAGAATAGGGCGCTCCTGTGGCGGAGCAGACGGAGAATCCCAGGCGGAGCGCAGAATGACAAGGTGACTGCGCTTTGTGAGTTGGAATTAACATGTCATTCCCCTCATTGCAAGGCTGAGTCCTGAAGGTCATTCCTTTAACGAATGCCGGTGGCCAGTATATTTACGTGCCTAATGCCATGGAAACCAGGCTGGGAGCGGGCAGGGAGACATTAAAATGAGAGGCCTCTACATGTGGCCATAGAAACAGCCGGGGGCAAGTCATCTCGGAGGAACCACCTGACCCTTCCAGGACTCCGTGGAAAAAGCCACACTTCTGGGTAGGGCTGTGCAATTAATTGCAATCGAATCGCGATTTCCGACCATGCAATTAATAAATCGTATAAGGCTGCAATTTTCGGCTCCCTGTTAACTTCCGGCGGCATGGTGCTTTGGGCGCTCGCAGGGGGAACCACGTGACGAGCCGCGTTCTCGCGGCTCGTCACATGGTTCCCCCAGGCGAGCGCCCAAGCTCCATGCCGCCAGAAGTTAACAGGGAGCCGAACATGTGGCGCACAGAGGTGAGCTGGGGCAGTATCCATGTGCTGGGGCAATATCCATGAGCTGGGGCAGTATATCCATGAGCTGGGGCAGTATATCCATGAGCTGGGGCAGTATATCCATGAGCTGGGGCAGTATATCCATGAGCTGGGGCAGTATTTCCATGAGCTGGGGCAGTATTTCCATGTGCTGGGGCAGTATATCCATGAGCTGGGGCAGTAATTCCATGTGCTGGGCAGTATATCCATGATCTGGGGCAGTATTTCCATGTGCTGGGGCAGTATATTCCATGATCTGGGGCAGTATTTCCATGTGCTGGGGCAGTATATCCATGTGCTGGGGCAGTATATCCATGTGCTGGGGCAGTATATCCATGTGCTGGGGCAGTATTTCCATGTGCTGGGGCAGTATTTCCATGTGCTGGGGCAGTATATCCATGAGCTGGGGCAGTATTTCCATGTGCTGGGGCAGTATTTCCATGTGCTGGGGCAGTATATCCATGAGCTGGGGCAGTATATCTATGTGCTGGGGCAGTATATCCATGTGCTGGGGCAGTATATCCATGATCTGGGGCAGTATTTCCATGTGCTGGGGCAGTATATCCATGATCTGGGGCAGTATTTCCATGTGCTGGGGCAGTATATCCATGTGCTGGGGCAGTATATCCATGTGCTGGGGCAGTATATCCATGTGCTGGGGCAGTATATCCATGTGCTGGGGCAGTATATCCATGTGCTGGGGCAGTATATCCATGAGCTGGGGCAGTATATCCATGTGCTGGGGCAGTATATCCATGTGCTGGGGCAGTATTTCCATGTGCTGGGGCAGTATTTCCATGTGCTGGGGCAGTATATCCATGAGCTGGGGCAGTATTTCCATGTGCTGGGGCAGTATTTCCATGTGCTGGGGCAGTATATCCATGAGCTGGGGCAGTATATCCATGTGCTGGGGCAGTATATCCATGTGCTGGGGCAGTATATCCATGTGCTGGGGCAGTATATCCATGAGCTGGGGCAGTATATCCATGAGCTGGGGCAGTATATCCATGTGCTGGGGCAGTATATCCATGTGCTGGGGCAGTATATCCATGAGCTGGGGCAGTATATCCATGAGCTGGGGCAGTATATCCATGTGCTGGGGCAGTATATCCATGTGCTGGGGCAGTATATCCATGTGCTGGGGCAGTATTCCATGTGCTGGGGCAGTATATCCATGTGCTGGGGCAGTATATCCATGTGCTGGGGCAGTATATCCATGTGCTGGGGCAGTATATCCATGTGCTGGGGCAGTATATCCATGTGCTGGGGCAGTATATCCATGTGCTGGGGCAGTATATCAATGTGCTGGGGCAGTATATCCATGAGCTGGGGCAGTATATCCATGAGCTGGGGCAGTATATCCATGTGCTGGGGCAGTATATCCATGTGCTGGGGCAGTAATCCATGTGCTGGGGCAGTATATCCATGTGCTGGGGCAGTATTTCCATGTGCTGGGGCAGTATATCCATGTGCTGGGGCAGTATATCCATGTGCTGGGGCAGTATATCCATGTGCTGGGGCAGTATATCCATGTGCTGGGGCAGTATATCCATGTGCTGGGGCAGTATATCCATGTGCTGGGGCAGTATATCCATGTGCTGGGGCAGTATTTCCATGAGCTGGGGCAGTATATCCATGTGCTGGGCAGTATTTCCATGTGCTGGGGCAGTATATCCATGTGCTGGGGCAGTATTTCCATGTGCTGGGGCAGTATATCCATGAGAGCTTGGGGGCAAATATCCATGTGCTGGGGCAGTATATCCATGTTCTGAATACTGAATACATTTAGAATGTATGTAGCATGTTTGAAAAAGAAAAAACAATTGTCTAAATCGCAAATAAAATCGCAATCGCAATATTCATTCAAGAAATCGCAATATGATTATTTTGTCAATATTGCACAGCCCTACTTCTGGGACAATTCTTATAGAAAACACACAGAACAAAAGCAATGCAAGGAAAGGGCGTTTAGCGGGTCACCAGGTACCCGACGTATAACACCGCACCGACTACAGGAACACAAGCTCCTGCATGCAAGGTCAGAGATCAGTACCCTCACACTCCAACAGGTGGCGTCCTCACAGGATACATACATCAATCTGGACCATAGGGGTGTAAAAACCCCAACCTACAACCTGCCAAATTCTTAAAGGGCCGCACGCGGTGTGTAATTCCCTATGGGTTTTTTTTTTTACACCCTCCTATTTTACAGAATTTGTATAAGAAGCTTTATTAGTTCAGGAATGATGACAAACACATATTACACCGTCCCACCGGGTAAAACACAGCAAAAAGTGAGTCACGACATATGAACAAGCAGAACAAGTCAGTACAAACCATGCAAAACTACACGAGCAACATCCAGGGAGACGTCGATATGCAGAGCAAGCCTCCACCGTTATGAAGGACGGCTCCGTCACGTCGTAAAATGACAATTAGGTGAGAGTAGGCCATGCCAAATGAGGCGGCGGTGGAAGAAACCTATTGAGCAGACAAAGCCTTTGCAGAGAAACATTGCAGAGAAGCTGCCAGCCAGCGTTTCAGTGGTTTTACGGGGCAGATGGGACATGTCTTTGGACAAGATAAGTGGTGCCCATGATGAACTTCACTGGGTGGAGGTTCACAATGAACGGGAACTCAATCGCCTTAACACATCCCAATATACCTGAATCAATGGACAGGCCAGGCACAAGAAAAGCCCACCGGGCTGTGAAAACATTTTGGACACTGACTGCTATTCTCAGGAGAGAAGGATGCCAGTCTGTCCGTGGAGCAATATAAAGAACATCTCCCAGGAGCCAGAGGATGACCGGGATGAAGGTTAAAGAAGCCAGGCTGTGAGGCCCGAGGTGGTCATATACCAGTCATATTGAGGGCGTCACAGGCTGCCCCAGAACAGCAGCTCCAGGTGTCCTGTCCAGAGAATAGCAGAGGTCGAGCGGAGTGAGGTGGCCACCTGGGACAACTCAAAAATGGTAAATGGGAGATACAAGACCGGTGGGTCTTATGTGAAGGGTCAGGAGAAAACCAATTCTGGAAATCATGACAAGGGAAACCGGTGTGAGTTGGGGGGGGGGGGGATTTGTTTGCCGATGCGGAAAACATTGAACAGGAGATACATTTTGAAATAATAATGGATTGTGAAGAATGGGCTGAAAAGCAGTGTTTCCAGAACCACGGTCGCAGTTTGTCCCTTGGCCGTCGTATTTGCCTTCTTCTGCTAGTCCCTGGATTCTTCCTTCAGCAAGCGGCACGGAACCAGACAACAACAGTGAATCCCATTACCAAATTCAGCCCACCCAGACATCCCAGCACCGCAGTCCAACCTGCTTCCCATCAGGTCCACCTCGCACAGTCACTAGTCATGCAGACCAAGGGTCCTTGTTTGGAGATTTCAGGGGAGCAGTGGTGCTGATGTGATGGATTCGCTGGTGCCCGGCCTGGCACCTCCATCAGTGGCCATTTTAGCATACATATACGGGTCCCAAAGATACTCCATTTTTGGGGTGACCAAGAGGGAGCGGTGGCAATCCTGGGGTACCATTTGATATCTTGGGCTCCTATGGTGTCAGAGTCCAAAAAGTGCCCATATCCACAAGTGGGGGCCAGAGCGGCAGCGTGTGGAAGAAACCCCAGGTGATGCCGTGGGAGCCCTGGGGTTTAAGAAAGGCTCAGATTCTTGGGTTCCCAATGGAGAGTCCTCCTGAAAATCACCCCAACTGGAGCTCCCATTAGACCCTAACCCCAAAAGAGCACCCTGCTAGGGCAAAGGGTTTTCGGGGCACCAGTGGTTCTAGTTTCAGCAGATGTTTCCATTAAAGTAAATGTTGTGTGGCCCTGGAAGGGGATTGGTTGGCACGTCTGACTCCTGGATGGTGATTGGCTGGTAGTTTCAAATCAGGCTCTGGGGAACAGGAGGGACAGATTTAAGGGCATTTGGATTATGTTTTGATGGGGAAAAGACACAAAAACACCACTTTTTCCAAGAAAACAAACAGACAAATAGCTTAAATGAGGAGAATAGCAGAGAAGTGCGGTTTTGAGATTTTAGCCCCAGTCCGGTCTCAGCATGGGGTTACGTGACAATCAGAAAACAACTGGAAAAACCCACTGGTTTTGAGCTCTCTGGCGGGTCATGGTTTGTACGTGGTGACATTGTGCTTCAATCCCAAATAACTGTCGAGTGGAAGAAATGAAGTAAACATCAGGGATCTTCTATTTGTGTATGGTGAGAGAAGCCACAAGCCATGTGAAGCGCACGCAGTGGCCAGAGCGCCCCGGCTCCTCCGACACTCGTGCTGTTTATTGGTTTTACGGTGGCTTTACATGTGTGATGTGATCAGATCAGACAAAGTGCCGCCCGGCGAGAGGTCCGTTTAACCGCTGCACAGTGGGAAGCCGGCCAGGCTCTCCCGCTCTCCTTACTTTGCAGGGACACAGTTTCACTTTCGCGCTTTGTCTTGCAGGGGAAATGATGTTTGGACGCCTGCGGAGCAGCGGAGGGACCGGTATGAGGACACATCCGTGTTTACCGCTTGGCATGGAGTTCACTGCTGCCTGTTTACAGTAAACAGTGACCTGCATGAGGCTCGTATTCAGTAAATAAAGCTGTGCTCCACTGCTGGCGGACAGCCACGCCGACAGACACCGCATGCCTCGGGTTACCGCGCAGAAATTATAGGCGTGAGTGGCAGTTTGTGCGGGATCCCAGGGCAGGGAGGCTGCCTGGATGGGGGGGCAGCAGTCAGGGCTTCCGCAGGGTGCCCAGGCAAGAGGAAGGTTTGCCAGGGGAGTCCTTGGTGGGAGGTGAGTATACTGGTAGCGGCCACCATCTGATTCGCCTTTAGCAGCACTACATGCCGGGGACGCCGGGGACACAACCAGCAACTTAACCTGATCATCAGAAACCGCCGCGACGGCTCACAAATAAAACATGTCATTGCTGAAAACAAGTTGTGGGCAGCAAGAAAATACACCCAGGGCGACAAACTGACACAAAATGCATCTATCATTTGTTACATCTTATCGGAAATGTGTTTTCTTGACACTGACCTGCGGAAATTCCAGGAATATTTACCCAAAAACATGTCTGTAATAAAGCAAAGATCAGCCAGCTTGATTTCACGTCCCCCAGCAGCGCGAGAATAACACAAGCCGTGTACGTGCCCTGTGTGTACAGTATTATGGGTGCTCACCGGTATAAACACATCATGGACATGTGATACAAACCCGTGGCCTGGGCACCAGGGAATCTGTATAATATCATATGAGATGACGGACACCTGATATATAAAGCCGTTTGCAGGCCAAACGGAAACTCGGCTCCACCTGTAAAACCAGAGGCGTTCTCGCTCGACGGGACCCCTGAGCGCACGTAGACACTGACCTTTCTGGCAGTTGCTGGACGTCCAACAGCGCGGCTCCGTTACTCCATTTATCGGCGTCTTCACACAGGACTCTTCATTGTCCAGGATTCCAGGACAGACATCGGCGCACTCTTCCACCGCCTTGTTCCCCACTATGTACTGGTTCTCTATCGCACTGGAGAGCAGCGCCCAATCTATGGTGAAGATATGGCAGAGCTCCTGGTTGCGCTCGATCCTCACCGCTCCACGCAGGATATTGGTGAGGCTGTGTAGACCCACGTCCCTTAAGTGCGGCATTTCGTAGATGACCAGCGAGTAATGGAAGAAGAGATCAGTGCCTCGGATGACGGACAGGTTGGGGAACAGATCCCGCAGGCTTTCCAAGCCGTAGACACGGAAGAGCAGGAGGTATTCTGTGATCATGGTCAGGCGGGGGAAGCTGAGGCCGCGGAAGTCCTCTGCTTTGGTGCTGAACATGAGCAGGATCTGCAGGTTACCCTGGATCACCGTACAGTTTTCCAGCTTCCGGAACTGGGTCACATCATTGCGGATATCCATGCTGCTGCAAACTGGGGACACGAGGGGAAAAAAAAGCACAAAACTCTTTAGGCGAGTCCTCCATGAACGTCACAATGTGCGAAAATATTTATTTTGTCAGAAACACAAGTACACAGAGATCAGACCCTGAGGGGAGCGAACAGCTTCATGGGTCAAAACCCAGAGCAGAGAAAGAGCCAAAGTGAAGCCCTGTGACCAGGAAAGACTGGGCCGTTTCACAAAATCTCACCCCGTGTTCCCGAGAGGGTCCCTACAATTACAAACCAGTGCTGACTAGGGATGAGCCGAACACCCCCCCGTGTTCGGTTCGCATTCGAACAATTTAAAAAGTTTGGGTTCGAACGCGAACACGATTCAAACTCCACGAAAGTCAAAGGGACTCGAAAGTTTGATTTTTAGAGTGCCCTCCGAGAGGGCATATATGCAAGATATTTGCCATAAAAAGGTGTATGGGGGTCCGGGTAGTGCCCTGGGGGACAGGAATCAAGGTAAAAAAAAAAACGTTTTTAAAGGAACAGTGAGTTTTCCATGAAATAAGGGTTAAGAATAAAAACGAAAAAATCCTTCAAATATCGTGCCTAGGAGGTCCCCATAACCTGCCCGTGAAGTGGCGGATTTCTAGGATGTATAGAAACATTTAAAAACAAAATCACATTTCAAATGACGGTAAATGTTTTTCCTTTAATCTATTCATAAACAACTGCTTGGGGCGGCAGCCTGTATGAAAAGAGGAGACGTTTTAGGACATGCAGAACAAGATTAGGGATTTTTTTAGGCTAAATTATGGTTAAACTTATGCAGGCTTTGGATGAAAGTAACAATAGGTGCTTTAAAATTGGGACTTTAGTGTCGGCAACAGTGCTGTCACACCGTAACCCCTATGTGGTATTGTGGAAGAGTGCTGGGTTGGACCCTGCGGTCCAATATTAAAATGATATGAATCTGGTATAGGCATCAGTGGCAGTGCACCCAAATATTAGGCCTTTGGTGCCAGCTAGTGCCTTCACAACGTAACCCCTCTGAGGTATTGTGGAAGAGTGCAGGGGTGGAGGTTTTGGTAATGCAGAAGAGTTCCCCGATCTATTCAGTTACGTCAGCATCAGGGGATTGATAGCTGCTGATCCAGGACCGATTCATTTTTATAAATGTGAGCCGGTCTACAGAGTCGGTGGACAGACACACTCTTTTGTCTGTGACAAAACCTCCAGCGGCACTGAACGTCCTTTCAGAAAGCACGCTGGATAAAAGGCAACTTAGTAGCTGCATAGCATATTGGCTAAATTCTGGCCAGTGATCCAATCTCAACACCCAGTAAGCCAATGGATCATCTGCTGTAAAGGTATCCAGGTATGCCCATGCCCCGAGGTAGTCCTGCACCATATGGTGAAGACGCTGGCAATGGGTGCCTACATTTGACGTCACTGGGCGTCGTGGACTAAAAAAATTTAAAAAGGCATCAGGCAAGCGCCCCGGTCTTCACCGCTCTTCCTCTGATCATCCGCAGCCTCAGAAGCACCTGTGCCATCACTTGGTAACCTACCAGTGTCTGGAAAGGTGTTACACAAGTGTCGCTTTAGAGCGTACTCAAGTTGTTTCATCCTGTCCTCCCTCTGTGCAGGCAGGATGAGCTCTGCAACTTTACCCTTGTATCTTGGATCAAGAAGGCTTGCCAACCAGTAATGATCCCTCTCCTTGATAGCACAAATCCTGGGGTCCTTTAGCAGGCTTTGCAGGATAAGGGAGCCCATGCAGCGTAGATTGGACGTGGCATTAACTTCCGAGTCTTCTTGGTCAATGAGGATGACCCCATTGTGCATTTCCTCCTCCCAGCCACGTACTAGGCGTTGGGTTTCTGGGCACACAAAACCCTCCCTTGAGGAATTCCCACCTTCAATGCCCCCACTACTTAAATATTCCTTCTCCTGCCCGATCTGAGGACCCACAGGAATGCTGTCTGCGTAAAGACTGGGGCCTTGAGAGCTAGGGAAGGCCTCCTCTTCCTCCCGCTGCTCTGCCTCTAGTGCCACATCTATAATTCCCAGCAGAGTGTGCTCCAGCAGGAACACTAAAGGAATTGTGTCACTGATGCATGCACTGTCCCTGCTCACCCTCCTCATTGCCTCCTCAAATGGTGACAGTACAATGCATGTATCATTGATCATCAGTCACTGTGGGGGGGGGAGTTGACCTGAACCTGTCCTTGTGCCATACTCACACAGGTACTCATTGATGGCCCTCTGCTGCTTGTGCAGACGCTGCAGCATTGCTAATGTCGAGTTCCACCTGGTGAGCATGTCACAGATCAGACGGTTTGTGGGAGGGTGGAATTCTCTTTGAATTTCTGCCAGGCGAACCCTTGCTGGGAATGACCATCTGAAGTGGCTGCAGACTTTTCTGGCCTGGCTGAGAAGCTGTGCCAGCCCTAGGTACCTGGTTAGGAAACGCTGTACCACCAGATTTAGGACGTGTGCTAGGCATGGTACATGCGTCAACTTACCCTGGCGTAGGGCGGAGAGAAGGTTGCTGCCATTATCACAGATGACCATTCCCAGCTGAAGCTGGCGTGGTGTTAACCATCTCTGTACCTGCCCCTGCAGAGCTGACAGAATTTCTGGCCCGGTATGGCTCCTGTCCCCTAAACAAACCAGCTCAAGCACAGTATGGCATCTTTTTTGCTTGAGCCATTGCGTAGCCATTGTCACGCGTTGGTTTAACTGCCACTTCACCAGAGATGGAGGAGGAGGAAGAGGTGGTGGAGCAGACAGACCTCATACAAGCAGCTTTCTGGAGGTGTAGTGGATGAACAAGCTCCAGCACAGAGCCCCGTCCTGGATCCCTCCCAGCTGCAAGCAGAGTTACCCAGTGTGCCGTGAAGGAAATGTAACTGCCCTGTCCATGCTTGCTGGACCACGTGTCTAAAGTCAAGTGCACCTTGCTGCTGACTGCCTTTCCCAATGACTCCATAACATTGTCTTCCACGTGCTGGTATAGTGCTGGAATGGCCTTCCCTGAAAAGAAATGGTGTTTTTGAACCTGCCACTGTGGTACAGCACATTCAGCAAATTCACAGAAGAAAGCAGAGTCCACCAGCTGGAAAGGCAGCAGCTGTAATGCGAGTAATTTTGCTAAACTGGCATTTAGACGCTGTGCTTGGGGATGGTTGGGACTATATTTTTTCTTACGCTGCAGCAGCTGGGGCAACGTAATCTGACTGCGTAAATCTTCAGCTGATGGGATGCGGTCACATTCTGAGGAAGGACCTGGTACACCCATTACTGTAGCATCATCCCTGTCAGTGGACGTTGTAGGCAATGACATGGCAGGACATATAGTGGGGGTAGAGACAGATGAGGACCTATGCAAAGTGTTGTGCCAACGGGATGCGTGGCAGGTGGTCATATGTCGCCTCAAGCACGTGGTACCCAAGCGTGGATTGTCTTTCGCATGCTTGATCCTCATCTGACATAGATTACAAATAGCAATGGTGCGGTCTGCTGCACATTTCTTAAAGAACTCCCAGACAGCAGACATCCTGTACATGTGCTTTGAGACAACAGCGCTCTGCACCTGAGCAGCTGTGACTTCTGATGCCTTGGACTGGCTACGATTGCTCATAGAGGACGTTGTGCATCGTGTTTGTTGTGCCTCCTCCTCCTCACTTGACTCCTCTGTTCGATCAGGCACCCAGGTGGAGTCAGTGACCACATCATCATCACCCCCTATCTCCTCATCACTGGAGCCAACTTGGCAGTATGCTGCAGCTGCTGGGGCAACATGAGTGCCAGTTATTTGTGTGTCACTGGCACCCTCTTCCTCTAGGTTGATTATACTCCCTTCCTCAACCTCAGAGTTTGAATCAGAGCACTGTAGTTGCTGTGCATCCTCAAGCAGCATGTCACTGTCGTTGTAGTCAAACAATTCAGCTGACTCCTCTGTGTATGGTGGTGAGGCTACGGCAGGAGTAGCAGTGGACATGGAGGCTGAATTAGATGTTTTGCCAGCTGAGGTGGACTGTAAACCACTACAAGCCTGGCTGGCAGAGGACTCGGAGGAGGAGGAGGATGACCTGGTTAGCCAATCCACCAAATCCTCTGTATGTTGCTGCTGCTTAAGACACCCAGCACCAGTTAGAAAGGACAAGCGTGCCCCTGCAGAGGATGCAACACGTCCACGACGACCAGAGGCACAGCCTCCCGACACAGAGGCTGCTTGCCATCTTATCTGTGTCTGGGAGTGTCTGTCTGTCCTTTTTGGTCTTTCTGACATGGTGAGTGATATATAGAGTAAAGATATACAGAACTCTGATTCAACTGTTATCTAGATTAAAGATTTCCAGAACTCTGGTATAAGTTAGTGAGACACCCTGATAGCTGGCAGCCACTGACAAGACACAGATTCAAATTTGCAGAAATCTGCTACGAGTCTGTGAGACCCCCTGATAGGACACCCTGATAGCTGGCAACAGTGACAAGGCACAGATTACAATTCCCAGATATCTGCTACAAGTCTGTGAAACCCCTGATGGGTGGCAGTGACAAGACACAAATTACAATTCCCAGAAACCTCCTATAAATCAGTGAGACCCCCTGATGGGTGGCAGTGACAAGACACAGATTATAATTCCCAGATATCTGCTACAAATCTGTGAGACCCCCTGATGGGTGGCAGTGACCAAACACATATTAAATTTCGCAGAAATCTGCTACAAGTCTGTGAGACCCCCTGATAGGACCCCCTGATAGCTGGCAACAGTGACAAGACACATATTACAATTCCCAGATATCTGCTAGAAGTGAGGCCCCCCCAATAGCAGTTGGCAGTGAGAAGACACACTAACAGAACAAACTCCTCTCAAAAAACATGTGCTGGGGCTGCGAGGGACGCCTTATATAGTGTGCTGCAGGACTTAGCTCTGTGAGTCCATGACTGGGCAAAATTTGCCCAATCAGGACTATGAGCCGTGATTGGCATAGTCTTGCACCTGACCTGTGGTCAGGTGCAAGGCTGTAGCCAATTACAAGCTTCAGGACAGTGGAAAAGTGCATTGTGGTCCATTGTGGGCGAATATGCGGCGAACACGCGGAAATGTTCGGAGTTCGACAAACAGCCAAACGGGCGATGTTCAAATCGAACACCTAACAGATCGAACCGAACAGCTCATCCCTAGTGCTGACCCCCCTCCTGATTTTGTGTTTTTCTGCCAAGAGCATAATTCTCACCTCATACCCAGCTCTACAGTCTCACCTGTCGCTCATCCACCCTGCCAGGACCTCACTACGGGGGCAATCACTGCCATTACGATGGCTCTCTGTTATGAGAGTCACTTTGAACTGGGGGTACCTGGACTTGGCGTTATTGCTGGGAGATGCGGGGCTGGGGGTACCTGGACTTAGCGTTACTGCTGGGAGATGCGGGGCTGGGGGTACCTGGACTTGGCGTTACTGCTGGGAGATGCGGGGCTGGGGGTACCTGGACTTAGCGTTACTGCTGGGAGATGCGGGGCTGGGGGTACCTGGACTTGGCGTTACTGCTGGGGGTACCTGGACTTGGTGCTACTGCTGGGAGATGTGGGACTGGGGGGTCTGACATGTCATTCTATTCCCCAGCCCTCTCCTATGTGAGTCGCCATGTGTCTATAAGGGTACAGGGTATCTTCTATGCTATGTGTGAGTATTGCTATTGTCAGTGTTTATATGTTACTTTTATTATGGCTGATATCATTACAGGGTCACTGCAAACTTTTCCCATCCCCCCTCACATAGTATACACTTCAGATCTGTGAAAGGTTTGGGTGGTCTTTGTTTGTCAGACACTACTGCTCTATCAGGCTGCTGTCTGCTTGTCATATCTAAAGAATTCAGACAGTCTGATGCTCAGGCTGTGATCACATGACACCCTTTCATGTCTGGAGATTAAAATAGGCTATGGCTGGGGACTGGCACCAGCGTGTCATCTTCCATTGGCCTCCAGGTCCCTCCTTGCACTCGTTATATTTGGCTTGTATGTTTCATTAAAGTCAGTCTTTCTGATTTCAGAGGGGTTTGGGGAGAGATACTGCTAAAGGCAGCGATATTCAGCGTCAGCACAGTGCCATCCCAAGAAGGGGCTCATTCATACGTTGTGCAGCGGGTGCATACGGTCCATGTGGTATTGTCGCTCTCTGAGCATAATGTTGTGTTGGTAAAATTTAAGTATGTTCCACAAAGATCTGAGAGTCCTGGGATTGGCTGCTGAATCTACAGAACTGAAGAGAGGGAGCTGGGCCTGGGAGCCAAAAGGTTTCCCTGTGAAGACAGGCCAATATAATGGGGTCACCTCGCTGGCTTGGCATCTTTACAGAGACATACCTCTCACCCTGATCATGTTATCATTTGAAAGTGGTCAAGATGAGAACCTGGCCTTCACCCAGGGGACATACACCATACTGCCAGCCTGCACACAGCACCAATACACTGTATATAAAGGGTACAGGCTACATGTGACACACAGGTGACATACACCATACTGTCAGTCCGCACACAGCACCAATACACTGTATATAAAGGGTACAGAGCTACATGTGATACCCAGGGGACATACACCATACTGTCAGCCGCACACAGCACCAATACACTGTATATAAAGGGTACAGAGCTACATGTGACACCCAGGAGACATACACCATACTGTCAGACCGCACACAGCACCAATACACTGTATATAAAGGGTACAGAGCTACATGTGACACCCAGGGGACATACACCATACTGCCAGCCTGCACACAGCACCAATACACTGTATATAAAGGGTACAGAGCTACATGTGACACCCAGGGGACATACACCATACTGCCAGCCCGCACACAGCACTGATATGCTGTATATAAAGGGTACAGAGCTACATGTGATACCCAGGGGACATACACCATACTGCCAGCCCGCACACAGCACCGATATGCTGTATATAAAGGGTACAGAGCTACATGTGACACCCAGGGGACATACACCATACTGTCAGCCCGCACACAGCACCAATACACTGTATATAAAGGGTACAGAGCTACATGTGACACCCAGGGGACATACACCATACTGCCAGCCCGCACACAGCACTGATATGCTGTATATAAAGGGTACAGAGCTGCATATGATACCCATGGGACATACACCATACTGTCAGCCTGCACACAGCACCGATATGCTGTATATAAAGGGTACAGAGCTACATGTGACACCCAGGAGACATACACCATACTGCCAGCCCACACACAGCACCGATACACTGTATATAAAGGGTACAGAGCTACATGTGACACCCAGGAGACATACACCATACTGCCAGCCCACACACAGCACCGATACGCTGTATATAAAGGGTACAGAGCTACATGTGACACCCAGGGGACATACACCATACTGTCAGCCCGCACACAGCACCGATACACTGTATATAAAGGGTACAGAGCTACATGTGACACCCAGGGGACATACACCATACTGCCAGCCCACACACAGCACCGATACACTGTATATAAAGGGTACAGAGCTACATGTGATACCCAGGGGACATACACCATACTGTCAGCCCGCACACAGCACGATACACTGTATATAAAGGGTACAGGCTACATGTGACACCCAGGGGATATACACCATACTGTATAGTAACAGACTGTGGGACATGTGTAGTGGGGGACAGATGGATGGACAGGAAGGTACTGGCACAGTAGGGGTTATAGGGACAGGCAGGTGTATAGACGGTCACAGTTATACTCACAGTCTGCGGTCTCACTGCCGGCAGTAAATATGACGATGACCAGCAGGATCGGCTGTAGCCAGGTGAGGGTACACAGGATTTCTGCTCTTGACATGTTTGGCAGGACCCCAGAGTCAATACCCAGAAACGGGGGGGCTTTGGAGAGCCGTGTGTCAGGGGGTGACTTGTTTCAGGGACCCTGAGCACATTATAATCAGAGGTGAATTCTGGCTCTCTGATTAGCGGCAGGTTTTGGGGTGCTGTTGGTCCCAGGTCATTCCATCGCAGGCTGCCGGTGAATAGACTGGGTGAAT
This sequence comes from Leptobrachium leishanense, assembly GCA_009667805.1. Classification (NCBI taxonomy): domain Eukaryota; kingdom Metazoa; phylum Chordata; class Amphibia; order Anura; family Megophryidae; genus Leptobrachium; species Leptobrachium leishanense. The sequence continues at coordinate 1,110,146 of CM019075.1, forward strand.
GGGTTTGCTTGACTGTCCGCACACCTGTGTGCTTGGGAGGGGTTACTGGCAGGCTCCACCCTCTCCCAACAGGTATATTCTCCCTGCACTGATTTTGTGGCAGCCGTGTCCCTCCCATACAGTGAGATCAGCAGCATAAACATGACATGAGGGTCTGCTGAGCTCACCCGAAAAAGCCAGGAACATCCAAACCCTGCGCAGGGTATAGAAATAAGATACATATAAAGTCCTCCAGCAGCAAACGTGTGCAGAGCCCTGCTCCCCCGACACCACCGGCCCTGCTCCCCCGACACCACCGGCCCTACTCCCCCCGACACCACCGGCCCTGCTCCCCCCGACACCACCGGCCCTGCTCCCCCGACACCACCGGCCCTGCTCCCCCGACACCACCGGCCCTGCTCCCCCGAGACCACCGGCCCTGCTCCCCCGACACCACCGGCCCTGCTCCCCCGACACCACCGGCCCTGCTCCCCCGAGACCACGGCCCTGCTCCCCCGAGACCACCGGCCCTGCTCCCCCGACACCACGGCCCTGCTCCCCCGACACCACGGGCCCTGCTCCCCCCGACACCACGGGCCCTGCTCCCCCGACACCACGGGCCCTGCTCCCCCGACGCCACCGGCCCTGCTCCCCCCGACGCCACCGGCCCTGCTCCCCCCGACGCCACCGGCCCTGCTCCCCCCGACGCCACCGGCCCTGCTCCCCCCGACGCCACCGGCCCTGCTCCCCCGACACCACCGGCCCTGCTCCCTCAAGACCACCGGTCCTGCTCCCCAACACCACCGGCCCTGCACCCCCGAGACCACCAGTGCTGCTCCCCCAACACCACCAGCCCTGCTCCCCCGACACCACCGGTCCCGCCCCCGTAGTCCAACGGCCCTGCTCCCCCGAGACCACCAGTCCCGCTCCCACGGGGCTACCAGCCCCCGCAACATTAAACTGAGTGCACAAGAAACTGCGGCGGCTATTCTCCATTCACCGATACTGTGCCGTAACATGAGGAAGCTGTGGCTATTCTCCATTCACTGATACTGTGCCGTAACATGTAGGGATGTGCATTTCGGGTTTCGGAGTTTTCACGAAATTTCCCGATTCGTGTTTTCGGATGCGGCCGAATTTCCGAAAATGTTTAGATCCGAAAATGGCAGATCCGAAAAGTTTTCCGAGCCGAAACAAAATGTTTTCGGAATTTTTGAATGGACTTGAAATGTGTCAAATCGAAATTTATTGCTTTGAAACGAGGAGAACAGACTTTCCGAAAAAACGAAAATTTCCGAAATCACGAAAAGTCGATACAAAAAACGAGCTAAGTGACACGAAAATACGAAAAATGGTCGATATTCCGAAAAAAAGTACACGAAAAACGAATCGAGCCGAACCGAATCAAAACAGAAATCGGTCGAAACGAGCCGAATCGAAAAGTTAAAAAATTCGAAAAATCAAACCGAATCAAACCGAAAAAAAAATTGGTGCACAAGCCTAGTAACATGAGGAAGCTGCGGCTATTCTCCATTCACTGATACTGTGCCGTAACATGAGGAAGCTGCGGCTATTCTCCATTCACTGATACTGTGCCGTAACATGAGGAAGCTGCGGCTATTCTCCATTCACTGATATTGTGCCGTAACATGAGGAAGCTGCGGCTATTCTCCATTCACTGATACTGTGCCGTAACATGAGGAAGCTGCGGCTATTCTCCATTCACTGATATTGTGCCGTAACATGAGGAAGCTGCGGCTATTCTCCATTCACTGATATTGTGCCGTAACATGAGGAAGCTGCGGCTATTCTCCATTCACTGATACTGTGCCGTAACATGAGGAAGCTGCGGCTATTCTCCATTCACTGATACTGTGCCGTAACACGAGGAAGCTGCGGCTATTCTCCATTCACTGATACTGTGCCGTAACATGAGGAAGCTGCGGCTATTCTCCATTCACTGATATTGTGCCGTAACAGGAGCAAGCTGTGGCTATTCTCCATTCACTGATACTGTGCCGTAACATGAGGAAGCTGCGGCTATTCTCCATTCACTGATATTGTGCCGTAACATGAGGAAGCTGTGGCTATTCTCCATTCACTGATATTGTGCCGTAACATGAGGAAGCTGCAGCTATTCTCCATTCACTGATACTGTGCCGTAACATGAGAAAGCTGCGGCTATTCTCCATTCACTGATACTGTGCCGTAACATGAGGAAGCTGCGGCTATTCTCCATTCACTGATATTGTGCCGTAACATGAGGAAGCTGTGGCTATTCTCCATTCACTGATATTGTGCCGTAACATGAGGAAGCTGCGGCTATTCTCCATTCACTGATACTGTGCCGTAACATGAGAAAGCTGCGGCTATTCTCCATTCACTGATACTGTGCCGTAACATGAGGAAGCTGCGGCTATTCTCCATTCACTGATACTGTGCCGTAACATGAGGAAGCTGCGGCTATTCTCCATTCACTGATACTGTGCCGTAACATGAGGAAGCTGCGGCTATTCTCCATTCACTGATATTGTGCCGTAACATGAGGAAGCTGCGGCTATTCTCCATTCACTGATACTGTGCCGTAACATGAGAAAGCTGCGGCTATTCTCCATTCACTGATACTGTGCTGTAACATGAGGAAGCTGCGGCTATTCTCCATTCACTGATATTGTGCCGTAACATGAGGAAGCTGCGGCTATTCTCCATTCACTGATACTGTGCCGTAACATGAGGAAGCTGTGGCTATTCTCCATTCACTGATATTGTGCTGTAACATGAGGAAGCTGTGGCTATTCTCCATTCACTGATATTGTGCTGTAACATGAGGAAGCTGCGGCTATTCTCCATTCACTGATATTGTGCCGTAACATGAGGAAGCTGCGGCTATTCTCCATTCACTGATATTGTGCCGTAACATGAGGAAGCTGTGGCTATTCTCCATTCACTGATATTGTGCCGTAACATGAGGAAGCTGCAGCTATTCTCCATTCACTGATACTGTGCCGTAACACGAGGAAGCTGCGGCTATTCTCCATTCACTGATATTGTGCCGTAACATGAGGAAGCTGTGGCTATTCTCCATTCACTGATACTGTGCCGTAACATGAGGAAGCTGCGGCTAGGCTATTCTCCATTCACTGATACTGTGCCGTAACATGAGGAAGCTGCGGCTAGGCTATTCTCCATTCACTGATATTGTGCCGTAACATGAGGAAGCTGCGGCTATCTCCCATTCAGCCTTGTTGTTGTGTGGTTCTGTGTATCACAGGAGAATGCAACACGGTGAGGTTTACGTGGTGACCTCCTCTGATCCCCCGTACAATCTACGGTGTCAATAATGTTTAGGACAACGCTGGGAATCAATTTTACCTCTTAGAGGCTGTGGACCCCCATACCCCGCCTGCTCCCACCACTGCCGCACCCCACCTGCTCCCACCACTCAACCCCACCCTGCCATTCTACCTCTCCCACCACCGGTATTCCAACTGCTCCATCCCTGCCAGTCAGGCTGCTCACACCGCTCCCACCACTCCTGCTATTACAACTGCTCCCGCCGCTGCCACTACTCTCACCGTTCTCACTGCTCCAGTTACTCATACCACGCTCACTCCTGTCACCTTCTCTGCTACCCCTATGCTCTGACAGTTGCTGTGTTTATGGTGTCCATGACCCCTGGAAGTTGAAGTCCATCAGTTGAAGCTCTTACAAGTGGCTGTGGGAGCTGGTCTCCATCACCCTGATATTTACAATGAGTGGACAGGCCAACAACCTGGGTCAAAGGCGACAGAAAATGTGTGTCCGCGTGGCTGAGGACCTGTCAACCTTTTGTAAATAGCTTCTTCACCATGACCCCCTGATACTCGGGATATGTCACCATGATCCCCTGGATACGACACCATGATCCCCTGGATACGACACCATGACCCCCTGATACCCGGGATACGACACCATGACCCCCTGATCCCCGAGATACGACACCATGACCCCCTGATACCCGGGATACGACACCATGACCCCCTGATACCCGGGATACGACACCATGACCCTCTGATACCCAGGATACGACACCATGACCCCCTGATACCCGGGATACGACACCATGACCCCCTGATACGACACCATGACCCCGATACCCGGGATACGACACCATGACCCCCTGATACCCGGGATACGACACCATGAAACCCTGATACCCGGGATATGACACCATGATCCCCTGGATAGGTCACCATGATCCCCTGGATATGTCACCATGATCCCCTGGATACAACACCATGATCCCCTGATCACAACACCAGAATCCCCTGGATATGACACCATGATCCCCTGGCTATGACAACATGATCCACTGTATACGACAACATGATCCCCTGGATACGACAACATGATCCCCTGGATACAACACCATGATCCCCTGGATACATTCCCCAACGGGAAGCTGCCAGTGCACCTGTGGTGTCTGTAGACAACGCCCCGCGCCCCTCCTGATAAAGCCACAAAGCAACCCGCGCCCCTCCTGATGAAGCCGCAAAGCACCCCGCGCCCCTCCTGATGAAGCCGCAAAGCACCCCGTGCCCCTCCTGATGAAGCCTCAGAGCACCCCGGGCCCCTCCTGATGAAGCCGCAAAGCACTCTGGGCCCCTCCTGATGAAGCCGCAAAGCACCCTGGGCCCCTCCTGATGAGGTCGCAGAGCAGCCCCGGCTCCTCCTGATGAGGTCGCAGAGCAGCCCGGGCGCCTCCTGATGAGGTCGCAGAGCAGCCCGGGCTCCTCCTGATGAGGTCGCAGAGCAGCCCGGGCTCCTCCTGATGAGGTCGCAGAGAAGCCCGGGCTCCTCCTCGGAAGCCGCAGAGCTTGTTACATTTTTCTTTCCAGTGTTTTGGGTCTGTCAGAGATAAATATTTACCCTCCAAACTGTGCCTGTTACACGCCGTGCCGAGCCATTAACATGCCGGCTTGTTTGGTCCAACAACACAGAATTGAGACATCTCTGCATGCCACAACACCGTTAACCCCTGTCACCCCAGGAGGAACCTGAACGGCCGAGGAGGAAACAGCTTTAGTTTTACTTTAATGGTTACAAATTATACAGTGTTTATACATCAGAGAGGATGCTGGGTAACTGGAGACTTGATTTATCCGCGGCTCTGTGTCATGGCGCACCACAGGCACCGCTTCCAGAAACATCTGTGCTGTGATGTATGCTGATCTGCAGATAGAAACGCGCGGCCCGTTCCTCTCCTGTGCGGGATATTCACTAAGCACCAGAGGGGAGACTACAGTGAACTCCGGTGATTCACCGGAGACAAACACCGGCAGGTGACATTGCTGCAAATAGTGTCATACACACAGTGTGAAACATGAGCCGCTGTGTCAATCACAACGACAACATCCAACAAACAACACAACGAGAACCAAACAAGAAAAACACTGGCAATGGCTGAGCATTTCTCTGTGTGAGGGCGGATTCCCCCAAAATTACACTCGCCCCCTCACCCTGTAACCGCCTCACGGCACACCGTCTGACATTATGGGGGGGGGGATATACAGAGGATTCTTGCCGATTGCTCGGTATATAAGGCTCTATTCTGTGCATGGCGCTAAAACGGTTACGGGGATAATGTGCGCCTGCAGGTCCCCATGTTACCGCGATATTGCAGGGCAGGCTCTAGTTGAGCGCCCCCCCCGGAACGCAGCGGAAACCGCTGGGATAGCTGCGTTAGAGCTTCTGTGCAGCTGTGAATATTATGACGGAATGGGATGTTGTTCCGCCTGCGGGTGTGCTCTATCTGCGTGACCCCGTCGCTTACCGCTGGCCCGACTACCGAGTGGCGCTCACTCGGCGTCTCGTGCGGCCTGGCGTGACCCTGGGGAAGGGTTAGCGGGCGGTGGAGGGGACCCCTGCCTAGAACCAGCCCGACCACTGAGCCATACGGCACTCAGCGTCCCGAGCAGCTGGTTCACTGACCTTGTGGGTGTGGGGCGTTCGTGGAGATCGGATCTGCCAGCCGCGGAGGAATCTTCGGATCTTATGTGGGAAACGTTTCGGATCTTCTGCGGGAAACGTTTCCGATCCAGGTGCGGGTGAATCTTCGGATCTCCGGTGGAGGACTTTTCGGATCGGGGACAGATGAAGCTTCGGATCTTGCGGGATCGGCGAGGGATTCGGATCTTACCGCGATCCCTCGCAATACCGAAGCGCGGTACACGGCCGCGCCCTTCGGATCGGATCTCTCAATCTGGGAACCGAATCACCTTCCGCTGCGCCTCTGCCCTGATGCTCGATGCAGGCACAGAGCGCTCGGTTCGGATCTGGGTGGCCACCGTACCCTGAGACCGCGGAGGATACTCAGATACGAAAATACGGCGGGGAAATAACCACATCAGACGAGGCTGGATGCACTGCTAAATCTGGCTTTATTATTTACAGTTCAAGCATTTATCAACTTTCCACAAATTACAATACAATGGGACTCCTTGCCCGCCCTCCCAGGACCCATTGGCCATTACGATTCGGGGAGTCGCCAATTCGGACCGGATGGTCCGAATCGGCCATTTTACGATTCGAACCGGATGGTTAGAATCGGCCATTTTCCGAATCGAAGATTCTGAACTGCGCCACAAGGTGATCGGAAAATGGCGGCGGGCAAGGCAGACAAAGGGAAAATACATTTCACAATAAACCAACGGGGACACTTTATTACACCACACAATAATCACATCTAAATAAAAGTACTTGCAAAACTAGGTGCGTGCCACCGCACCTAAGTGTCCATAGCCACCACTGTCACTGCACCGCCCCTGGCTGAGGGTGCTGGGCCATTCCGTGACAAATATCATCTCCTGGAGTCCATAAGACTTCATGGAGGTTTGCGTTGCCAGGCCGCGAGCCCTGCGGATCCTGTGGATCTTGCTCTCGTGAGATTGTGGAGGGACACTGGGATCTATTTGTCCCCAGTCTCACTCTGCTCGCAGCCCGGAGAAGCAGCGGATCGGGCACCGTTCTTGCCGTGGGGTGAGAGTAGAGTATGGGATTAATGGGGGGAGGGGGTTTAGGGGGTGTTAAATGATTCTGCAAAAGTGCAATCCGTTTGCAGCAGGTTTTAGGAGGTGTTAAAATCTCTCTGTCTGCATCCATGCGGTAATGAGGCAGCACTCTGTAATACCGCACCCTGATTGCACATCCTATACATAACATGGGGAGTGCAAAGGAAGCTCACACAAAAAATGCTGCAATGATTACTAACGGGGTAACGTCAGGAATGTAATGTGGGGACATGCATTAAACACACGTATCCTGCCGCTAACGCTTATATATCGAGGCCTTAACTTTAGCAACAACTATGGAACAGAGCCGGTAATCTCCAAGCCGCCCGGTGGAACCGGCTGAAGTGATGCCGCCACGTCGAGCAGTAACTACTTTATGGGGAACGGAGTTTAGCAAAAAATAACAAAGTGTGTGTGTGTGTACTGTAAACAGTGGGGTGGGACGCTCGCCTCCTCAGAAACATACATTTTGCAACATTTACCTCGTTAATGTTGAACCCAACACATTCCCCACCTCTACGCCACATGCGAGACGCCCCGAAGAATCCTCTAACAGACCTGACTGCTTAGGCCCGTGACCTCCCCCAACCTGTGCCCTTAAAAACAAATGACACGCGGAGACATGAATTCTCTGGAAAAGGCCAGAGCTTTATTAAGCAAACCATAGAACTTGTGGTGTTCCTTGCAACTCCCTGACCCCATCGATACCCCATCACTGCCCCACGACCCCGTCACTGCCCCGCGACCCTATGGCTACCCTGCTATAGAGTGTTCATCCAAACTTTACCAAGAGCACGTCACCCTACATGACCAAAATCAAGTGTAGTTTGTCTCTCCAAGTCAATGTGTCAAACCGAAACCCACCCATGTGCTCCACAAACCTAGCGACCTCTCTATTGACCTTTATCCTAGCTCTGTCTATGGCCCGCGGCAGCACAAACGAGTCATAATTTCAGAATGAAGCAAGGACACTCCCTCAATGCAAAACAACGGGCGAAATCTTGGCTCACAGCGTGAATGAAGTCCAAGCATCTAACAAAACCCAGATCCTCACCCCCCCTGCGTGTATCATTAAAACATTATGCCTATGGTCGTACGGGACAACACACAGCATTCCCGAAAAACCTGCAACCAACACAAACCCCCAATACCCATCCACTGGATCCTGGCCACGTCCACCAGAAAACTCATGTTTCTGCCAAACAGTCGCCTCGCTGCAGCCCAATGCACATAGGGGTGTCACGGATTCCCTACAAACATGACAAAATCCCTGTATGCAGAGATACCCCTATTCTCCGATCCTAAGTGTGGTCGGACAGATAAAGACAGTAAGAATAATAATATATTATATATACATATATATATTTGAACCAAAAGTCAGATATCTGAATAGATACAGAACCAGGGTACAGAATAACCGGTATACCGGATGTACATATTCAAAACCAGAGGTCAAAACACCAGAGTAGTTGATTGCCAGAACCAGAGGTCAAAACACGAGTAGTCGATTTCCAAAGCCAGAAGTCAACATACCAGAGTAGTCGATTGCCAAAGCCAAAGGTCATACACAACAATAAATAAGTTAGAGAACGCTTGGAGCACTGAGGGAGTGTGAAAACACGACAGCGCACTGGTCTGGAGTATAGTGAAGGGCTTATATACCCGATCGCAGCATTTTCCTATCACGTACTGCTTCTCTGATCGTCACATGATCGGCACTGACGTGCATTTCAGCCGGCGCTCGGCCAGCGAGCAGTGTGGAGGAGGCTGCTGGAGGTACGTGACAAGGGGTGACCGAGGATCCATACCAGCCGAGGAGGGTAACCTGGAATCTGTAAACAATTAGAAGGAACATAGGAACGAAAACAGTCCAACCTGTCACCTGCTCAACCTCTGAAGCATCTCATCCGATGCCCCAGTGTCCGCCGCCTCCATCGCTGCTCCAAAGCGAAATGAGTGCGGGGCATAAATATTAGGATCCAGACCAAGTACTTAATACATTTTTTTAACAACCAACGAGAATTGGTACCTCATTGGAGGAGAACCCAAAACGTGAACTAGGAATGAACCCTGAACAGTCAGGCGAACCTCCAAATATGACTGTGTTAAAAAACAACAGACAACCACCACCCCCAATGGAACCCAAAGTGATCTGAGCCACACAACCCCTCTACTCAGTCTTTCAATGGGCAATATAAAGCCAAACCCCTACATGACCAACCAACATGCCCATACAGTAGGCCCGAATTAACCAAAGCATTGCGGCATCACCAATTCTCCAATGCCCCATGAAAACAAAAGGTGAAGGCAACTCGGAATAACAAAAGCACAAACAGAGAAAAAGAAACCTCCCGCAGGGTATCCAACAACCTCCCAAATAATTCCCCAGACACCAGACGAGGAGGATCAGGGAGGCTACCCTTATTCCATCTCATAACGACCCTATGCAATAGGAAATCCTTGCTCATATCTTCCCACTTCAATGCCCAGCAAAAAAAGGACAGTGTTGACAACATCTTCTCAGCTCAGGACCCCGAACACACTCGAGCATTCAAGTCTCTTAAGTACCTAAAACGTAGCCAACCGTTAAGCCTCAGCCGTCTGCCAACCCCCCCCCCCACCCGAGCAACCACTGCCCATGTCCGCCAGGCCTGCATGTAGGACTTAGAGGTAGAAGTAGCCAATGAAGAAAAAAAAAAATAATCATCTGCATCAGTCCAGCAAACAAGGGTCCACAGCCACGCGGGGAAAGGGGTCGTAGTCTGTGACTACCCTGGAGCCACCTGCCAAAAATGGTCCCAATGGAACCAGGAGAGAGCATCAGCAATGACATTATCAAAACCCAGAACATGCCTTGCCTAAAACCAAATATTATGCTCTAGCAACACAGCACAACAAAGCCAAGACTGGTGGGGGACTCGACGGCGTGCACTATGCTCATATGCCCTGTCCAAAACACCACCCGTCTATGAGCCAGACACTATCCCCATAATTCCAGGGCCGCCACAATCAGAAACAACTCCAGAAAAGTCACGTTCATGATCAATTCCGAAAAAGCATAACCTTCCAACAACAACTTTGTTACCTTCTAATGTGGATACGCGTTGAGCCGAGGGCAGGGGCGTCGCTAGGTGGGGGTGGGGGGTGCGGCCCGCACCAGGTGACACCCGCCTTTAGGGTAACACTGTCACCCGAAAAGGCGGATGTCTCACCCTGCGCCGCGTGTTCGCTCCCTGCGAGCGTCCGAAGCTGTGCAGCTTCGGCGCTCGCCTGGGGGAAACACGTCACCAGCCAATCGCGACTGGTCACGTGGCTCCCCCAGACGAGCGCCCAAGCTGTATGCCGCCGGCGCACAGAGGGAGCGAACACGCGGCGGAGGTGAGCTGGGGCATATCCATGTGCTGGGGCATATCCATGTGCTGGGGCATATCCATGTGCTGGGGCAGTATCCATGAACTGGGGCAATATCCATGAGCTGGGGCATATCCATGTGCTGGGGCAGTATATCCATGAGTTGGGGCAGTATCCATGAGCTGGGGGCATTATCCATGAGCTGGGGCATATCCATGAGCTGAGGGCAATATCCATGAGCTGGGGCATATCCATGAGCTGGGGCAATATCCATGAGCTGGGGGCAATATCCATGAGCTGGGGCATATCCATGAGCTGGGGGCAGTATCCATGAGCTGGGGGCAGTATCCATGAGCTGTGGCATATCCATGAGCTGTGGCATATCCATGAGCTGGGGACAGTATCCATGAGCTGGGGGCAGTATCCATGAGCTGGGGGCAGTATCCATGAGCTGGGGGCAATATCCATGAGCTGGGGCATATCCATGAGCTGGGGGCAGTATCCATGAGCTGGGGGCAATATCCATGAGCTGGGGGCAGTATCCATGAGCTGGGGGCAATATCCATGAGCTGGGGGCAATATCCATGAGCTGGGGCATATCCATGAGCTGGGGGCAGTATCCATGAGCTGGGGGCAATATCCATGAGCTGGGGGCAGTAACCATTAGCTGGGGGAAATATCCATGAGCTGGGGGTATTATCCATGAGAGCTGGGGCATATCCATGTGTGCTGGGGGCAGTATCCATGAGAGCTGGGGCATATCCATGTGTGCTGGGGCAGTATCCATGAGAGCTGGGGCATATCCATGTGTGCTGGGGGCAGTATCCATGAGAGCTAGGGCAATATCCATTTGTGAGCTGGTCTGGGGCAATATATCCATATGTGAGCTGGGGCAATATATATACATGGGTGAGCTGCTGGGGGCAATATATAACGGTGAACTGGGGCAATATATCCATAAGTGAGCTGGGGGCAATATATATCCATGGGTGAGCTGCTGGGGGCAATATATCCAGAGCTGCTGGGGGCAATATATATCCATGTGTGCTTTCACTGCCTTCGAACAGGCACCGTACTTGCTGGCAGTTGGCAAAAAGTTGTGTGAGCATATGAGAGAGCTCCACAGCAATAAACCTCACAGTAATGTGCGCTGTGTGTATGAGCATTCAGTGTTATATGGGAGTTACTGATTTAGGAGTAAGAGTAGTTAAAAAAAAATCTGTAAAACTCGGGGGGGGGGGTGACACCATATGTTACCGCACCGGGTGACACCAACCCTAGTGACGCCACTGGCCGAGGGAGCATCACATGCACGTCGACGGGCGTTCATTCTGCCACTAAGCTCTTCCCTAATGGGAGGCTTCGCCGCTGCTCCCTCACCCGTTTTCAAACAACAAAATGCCGTGTGGGAGCCTCCACACTCCGAACAATCATGCTTAAACTAACTGGTGGAAGCCCAATGACAATGAGACTCCTTAAAGAATAGCACCACCCCTTTCCTGCAACCTCTGGGGTCCTGGGAGCAATGGAGCTGTGAAAGGGGGCAATACAGAACAGTTACAGGTCATGAGAAACAACCACAAGTTGGTGTCTCGCACCTCATATCTCATCCCGGGCCACACTGCCATCTTCTGGGGGAACTGATGATCATAACGACACCAGCATTTTCCTCCATAAATGTTATAGGTGCCGCGTACGAGCTGTAAATATGCATACCATGTCATACTGCGCTCTGGACAACGTTCCCATAACCTTCTTATCGGAGAGGGAGTCCGGCTTCCTCTGCCTGTCCATCGTTTCTCCATCCGGAGAGATCATTGTAAGGACACCTACATATTCACCTTTCCAGATCTCCTCCTTAACCTCATTTGTGACTTGAAATCCCAGTGTGGACAATCACAAGACACAAACACAACGACCCCCCCGGCCTAACACTATTATTATTTATTATTATTCTTTATTTATAAAGCGCCAGCATATTCCGCAGCGCTGTACAATAAGCACAGTATAGACAGGGTTACAATACATTGAACAACATTTGACAAACAGTACAGGAGGAGATGAGGCCCTATTCCTGTAGGAACTCACAATCTGGGATCGCTGGCAGAGCAGCCGAGCCAATACTCCAAGCCAACACACCAGTTAAACCCAATACCACTCACAGCCGACCCACCAATGGGAACCACTTTCTAATCGGTCTGCACCGCCGCAGAAATCCACCTCCGGATGCTGCAACTCCCGGTGTGTGCTGCCATTTTGTGAGGACATGGGGAATAGAGCCAGCTGAATGTGCACGCCAGCGGCAGGCTCAACTGGAAGAGAAGGCTGACCTTGCAGACTCTTGGATTGGAGCCCCCATCGGCCATCTTGGACTCCACCATCTTGAACCTCAACAACAGGCCTCGCCACGGTCACCCTCTGCTGCAAAACCATGGGGCCTAAGGGATGCAGCGTACCAGGAATCAAAGAGTCCAGCCAAGAGGGTGAGCCTAATCCTCCCACCAAGCTTGGTGCAGAATCCTCTTCACCCCCACCTATGGAACCATAATCCCTCAGTGGGCTGGGACTCAATCTATCTAGGGGTCTTGAATGCCATTTTTGACGCCACTGACAAGCATTCCTCAGGTTCCTCTGTGTTTTTAGGAGTCCCTCCATATATTCAGGGTGTGTGGGTGTGTTTTTAGGGGTTCCTCCATATATTCAGGGTGTGTTTTTAGGGGCTCCTCCATATATTCAGGGTGTGCGGGTGTGTTTTTAGGAGTCCCTCCATATATTCAGGGTGTGTGGGTGTGTTTTTAGGGGTTCCTCCATATATTCAGGGTGTGTTTTTAGGGGCTCCTCCATATATTCAGGGTGTGCGGGTGTGTTTTTAGGGGTTCCTCTATATATTCAGGGTGTGTGGGTGTGTTTTTAGGTGGTTCCTCCATATATTCAGGGTGTGTGGGTGTGTTTTTAGGGGTCCCTCCATATATTCAGGGTGTGCGGGTGTGTTTTTAGGGGTCCCTCCATATATTCAGGGTGTGCAGGTGTGTTTTTAGGGGTTCCTCCATATATTCAGGGTGTGTTTTTAGGGGTTCCTCCATATATTCAGGGTGTGTTTTTAGGGGCTCCTCCATATATTCTGGGTGTGCAGGTGTGTTTTTAGGGGTTCCTCCATATATTCAGGGTGTGCGGGTGTGTTTTTAGGGGTTCCTCCATATATTCAGGGTGTGCGGGTGTGTTTTTAGGGGCTCCTCCATATATTCAGGGTGTGTGGGTGTGTTTTTAGGTGGTTCCTCCATATATTCAGGGTGTGTGGGTGTGTTTTTAGGGGTCCCTCCATATATTCAGGGTGTGTGGGTGTGTTTTTAGGGGTTCCTCCATATATTCAGGGTGTGTTTTTAGGGGTCCCTCCATATATTCAGGGTGTGTTTTTAGGGGTTCCTCCATATATTCAGGGTGTGCGGGTGTGTTTTATAGGGCTTCCTCCATATATTCAGGGTGTGCGGGTGTGTTTTATAGGGCTTCCTCCATATATTCAGGGTGTGCGGGTGTGTTTTTTAGGGGTTCCTCCAAATATTCAGGGTGTGTTTTTAGGGGTTACTCCATATATTCAGGGTGTGTTTTTAGGGGCTCCTCCATATATTCAGGGTGTGCGGGTGTTTTTTTAGGGGTTCCTCCAAATATTCAGGGTGTGTTTTTAGGGGTTACTCCATATATTCAGGGTGTGTTTTTAGGGGCTCCTCCATATATTCAGGGTGTGTGGGTGTGTTTTTAGGGGCTCCTCCATATATTCAGGGTGTGTTTTTAGGGGCTCCTCCATATATTCAGGGTGTGTTTTTAGGGGCTCCTCCATATATTCAGGGTGTGTTTTTAGGGGCTCCTCCATATATTCAGGGTGTGTTTTTTTAGGTTCCTCCATATATTCAGGGTGTGTGGGTGTGTTTTTAGGGGCTCCTCCATATATTCAGGGTGTGTTTTTAGGGGCTCCTCCATATATTCAGCGTATTATAACAAAAGCTGTTAATCAGGGTCAGGTCGAGCAGGAATGTAGTCCCCACACTATAGTTGCAGAGAGAGCAGAGTTCCCATTCTGCTGACAGCAATGCTTTTATTTAGGTTTTCTTTCTTCGGTTATAGAGATGTGATAATCATTACTTACATTTTTTGATTAAAACCCAGCAAGTATATTGTGATGAACTGGCCCAACACCCTCAGCCAGAAACAGGGGATCAGGACACTGTTATTCCATGAACTATGTGTTGTGCCGTTGCACCAACGATCCTGCCTTCTAGCTGACCGAAAAATGACCTGTAAATAAAAGTGTTGATTGTGTATAGATGCCGTTTCAAATTTGCCGCCAAATTTTGCCGCCTAAATTTGAATCAGACCATCTGGTCCCGAATCGGCAACGCCCCGATGCGCCTTAAAGCCAATGATACCTGTGGGGGCGGGCATGGGGTTTTCAAATGTGGAGCGCGGGGAAAGTATAAATACAGATGTGTCCTTAATAAAAGTTGTCTTTGGTTTGAGTTCATGCAGCTGCGTCTCGTGTCTCTGTTTGCCAAGCGTGCCTGACATCCCTCGTGGTTCAGCACCCCGGACGAAATACAACTCTATCGTGCGCCGCTGCTGCGCGATCCGAATACTCCTAGCCGACTGAACGTGACCAGCTAACTACCGGGAGATCCGAAGAATTCGTATCTTGTAACGTGTGGGCGCTTCGACCGCCGCACGATCCGACTCCTGCTGTCGAACGAATTAAGCTGTCTCTAGTGAGGGTGAGATCCGAACAGGTTGGTGCCGTGCCGCGGATGTTTCTTCGACCGCTGGGCGATACGAATACCCAGACGATCGATCGTCAACTAACTCGCTAGTGGAAGATCCGAATCTTCGCAGAATCAAGGCGTTCCGATCTATGACCGTAAAGGTCTGCGTACAGATCCGTGGCCAGCTGCTCGAGACGCTGAGTGACACTTCTCAGTAGTCGGGCTAGGTATACCTCAAGGTCCCCTTGGCTGCGTGGGTCATCCAGATCACAAAGACATACCCGGCCGCTCGAGACGCCGAGTGCCACAACCTTGGTAGTCGGGCCGGGGGAAGAATCAAAACGAAGGGGGAACACACCTGCAGATTAGAGCACACCCGCAGGCGGATGATAACATCAGGTTCCGTCACATATATTAATTTCAGATTTGTATGTGGGAGCAGAGGGCTGACTGCTGGATGAAACATGGGGAGAGCAAAGAGTTAATTAGCATTAGGATTACTGAGTCCCAGCACTAATTGCCGTCCCGCTGCGGTTACTGAAACGTTACTCACAGCTTGGAGCTGCTGCTCAGTGATACGGCTCCTGCGGAATCAGCACCAGCTGAAACAACCCCCAATAAATCACATACTCACCTTCCATCCTGCGGCGTAAACGGCTGCTCCATCTGCCTCTTCTGGCCGCCAGGAGCAGAGGGAGACTGGGGGCGAGTAGTCTCCAGTCTCCCTCCACGATCAGTCCGCATACCTGCAGGATCTCACAAGAACGAGCGGCCCGGCAGCACCACCATCCATGGAGTCCTATGGACAGGAGGTGATAGTCGCGGCGGTGCTGCTGAATCAGGCGCAAAAATGGGGATGCTAAGGAGAAACCTGCAGGCGCGCGCACTATCTGCAGGCGCCCACTATCTGCAGGCGCTCCCACTATCTGCAGGCGCTCCCACTATCTGCAGGCGCTCCCACTATCTGCAGGCGCCCACAATCTGCAGGCGCCCACAATCTGCAGGCGCCCACAATCTGCAGGCGCCCACAATCTGCAGGCGCTCCCACAATCTGCAGGCGCTCCCACTATCTGCAGGCGCTCCCACTATCTGCAGGCGCCCACTATCCCAGGTAGCGTCCCGTTTTAGCACCATGTTTGTAACAGACCTCTGTTGTCAGACTCTCTATTTTGTATCTGAATACAATGAAAATCCTGCAGTTTATCACATAAACCCTTTTTACCGCAGTATCAGTGTGCGCCCCCTGTGGAGAAAGGGAATCCCCAGTGAGCTCCTCCTCTTCTCCCCTGTATTACTGTAAAGAAGCTGCAAGGAGCAGCCCCCATCCTCACTGTAACAAACGTTACTGCAGCATTCCAGCAGCCAGGGATGTGGCAGTATACAGGGAGAGCTGTGGGGATTCAGTCTGAAGTGTGATGTGCAGACACCAATCCCAGGGACATTTTATGCTGTAGAAATCAGCGCGTGAAACGCTTTGCAGGTATGGCTCCGCCTCCTGTGCTGCTCCGCATCCTGTGCTGCCCCGCCTCCTGCGCTGATCCACCCCTGTGCTGCTCCGCCCCCTGCGCTGCTCCGCCTCCTGCGCTGATCCACCCCTGTGCTGCTCCGCCTGTGCTGCTCCGCCCCCTGTGCTGCTCCGCCCCCTGTGCTGCTCCGCCCCCTGTGCTGCTTGATTTAATATAAAAACAAGAAAATAAAACCTTCAGCTTTTTATTAATGGAATGAAAACCAGACAAATCATAAAAATCTCTGTTATCAAAGCACCGCGCCGTGAGCACCGGAGAAGGTGCCAACATAATACCCGCCCCCCCCCCCCCCAGGTCCCTCTCACTGGATCCTCTGGGATTTTGGTTAAAGAGCTGCAATAAAAAAATATTTTAAAAACATATGGAAACCTTCAGCGTCCGCCTCTGAAACTTGTCCAAAACAGGTTAAAATGTCAGTGTGGTCCATGGCTGAGCCGGTTCTGCCGTACGCATGAGGTGCCGTATCTGCAGGCACATGGTGTGTGTGGCTGGTGGGAACCGCGTGTGACTCGTCCTCAAGCACACAGAAATAACAATATACGGACGGACGTGGCGATAAAGTAAAAGCACTCAATGTAAGCTCTCCGTACCCAGGCTTCAGGCTGTGGTTTTGGCCAGCATGGCCGCCGGGTATAGCATGCTGGACTCATTAAAACGCTTTGTAATGCGCGGGGCCCGAGAACCCTGTGCATCAGATTCCAGATGGACCTTCCCCCGCGGTGCCTCTGCTTGCTCTGGTCATAGCAGCTATCCCGTGCGTCTCCACGCATTCGGCAGCAGGACCAGTTGCCCGATCCATAACAAGGGGCTCCAGGCTGGGTCTGTTAGGTCACGAGCAGCTACTCAAACGCCGGCGTAAGAGCGTGAGGGGCTTGGTCTTCTCGTCCTCCTGGTCACTTTCACACTGACGCTGGAGGGGGAGAGAGAGACACACACAAAATCATTAACATTAAAATCTAGTACCCTCTCCCACTGAGCCGGTAACTGCAACACGATTAACGTCCCAAAAAAAAAACATTCCCGCTCTGAGCCCCGCCCCCTCTATAACCTATAGACACACGGGGAAAACATCCATGGTGGCTTGTGATTGTCACATGGCCAATCACAGAGCGGTAATACTGACCAGCTCCTCAGTGTCTTTGCTGGGGTTACACAGGAGCTTCATGCGGCACAGTCGGTTACACGCAGATACCATGTTGTAAGAAAGCTGCGCGAGGAGAGAAAGCAGGGAAATAATCAGTTTGCAGCGGTTTTAGCACAGCCACCCTGTGGGGAACCAGCGACTTGCTCACCCTCCACTTCCGCCGGGCGTTGAATTTCTTGAAGTTCTTCATGTTGATGGAAGAGCGGCTCCTGTTCATGGCCTGTTTCCTCGTCAGAGGCTACAAGAAACCATCACACCATTACATCATACCACCACTGCTCAACTCCTGATTACATCATCATTCAGTTGTTCCACCCCCTCCCCTGACAAGCCGTGAGGTGTGTGCATATCTCTCTATGGATATTCGTAATGAGTATGTTGTCTAGCTATGTGTTAATGAGGCAGCAGGCAGGGCAGTTTATGGTTAAGGTGTTAACGCACATTTTGTTCTGTCTTCATGCGGCTGTTAACTTCATAAAACCCATCAGTGAAGTTTGGGCCATCATTCAGAGGGGGCCGCTACATCCCGGGAACTCTGCTTTATAAACCATTTAACCCTTTGATGAAGGACAGAGCATCTACTAGCCACCATTCTGGATGGAGAACACACACAACTGAAGTGGAATCAGGCTGGAAGATGGTCGCTACTATGAGCCAGGCGGCCATCTTGTTCAGAATATTGGTTCACTTGAAAATAACTAGGTAGATTTCAGTAGACACTAGAATGAAGCTTACATAGAATTTTAGGAATGTGTTAGATTAACATAGAAGCAATTAAAATGGAGGAAGATCTGGGCCGCTCTTGGCACGGAGAGACAGGATGATGAATGGATACTGCACGGTCACTGAGACCTGCAGAGAGACAAAGAGAGCGTAGAAACCAGACCATGCTTTATCTGTAACAAATAAACATAGCCTTTAGGGAGGTGGGCACGGCCCGGATTGAGTGCGGCAGCAAATCACTAACTGTCAGACTAACATGAAATTGCCAATTTACGGCCAATGTATGGAATGCCTTTGTAATTAACCAAGGGAGGTATTAACCCACGTGGGGTGGGATAGTGTCACCGGGAGGTGGGCTAATTGGGATGTACCTAATTATGTATTCGGGGTATAAAACCCCTCGTCGGGGTGAGATCGGGGCTCAGTCTTTGCGATTCAATCCTGTCTGAGCATTCTGTGACGACACTAATAAAGTTTGCCTTTCCTGAAGAGACTCGTGTTCAGTCAATCCTTGCTCGTGTCCGGTCCGGCCTTGTCCTGAGTGAACCTAGCAGATTCCGGTAACAACACCTGCAGAGCAGCTGTTGCCTGTAGACCCACTTCACAAAGATGTGATTGGTTCATTTACGGACAATATTCTTTATATAGAAATATGGAATCATTTTAATACACAGGATCACGCGGCCTGATGGTGGTTTTTAAAAAAAATTAAGGTGACCTTTGCAGAGTGTTATTGCCAACATCACCCCATGCCACCCCAATAACACCGCGTCTCCCTAAAGGATTATGAATTTACAATCCACACGGCTCTGACTGCTGCGGGCCCCTGGCTGCGAAAGCACTAGGCATGCTCCAGATCCAGGTATACCAGCCATGGACAGCCTGTTCCAGTCAGGTCTGAATCCCATCACATCGATGGAGGTTCCAGCAGGCAGTGGCGTAGCGTAGGGGGGGGGGCCCTCGGGGGTGGTCGCCCCGGGCGCAATTTTCTTAGGGTGCGCAAAATTTCAAAATAAATTTGAATCACTAATATTTTCCAGTAGGGATCAGTAAGGTGTCTGAGAGGCCCTTGCAGTTTTGCGGCGCCGACGGTGACTTAGCACTCAGAGTCCGGAAGGGAGGACTAGGACAGAAAATTCTGGTCCTGTCCTGACTCCTTAACGCTGACATGAGTCACATGAAGCAGCGCAGCATCATCCGACGGAACACCCTGTACCATGCTTGTCAGCCCCCTTGAAACCCTAGTGCCAGCCCCCCACCGCTGGCAGTCCTGCAGCCGCTGAAGAGGAAGTAGGGAGGGAGGCGCCTGCCCTGCAGCACATTTAAAATCCAGTCTCCCCTAAGCACCCTGGACAGTTCCCCCCCAGGCCACCAGCAACTCCACGCAGGTAGGCGACACTGTGTGACACTAGAGAAGTGTAACTAACACACACAGTGAGGGGGTACTGAGGGGTACGGGGAGAGGGTGACTGGGGGTAGCTGGAAAGAGAGATTAATTGGGGGTACTGGGAGAACGTTAAGGTACTTGGAGAGAGAAAGAGTGACGGGGGTACTGGGAGAGAGTGACTGGGAGAGAAAGAGTGACTGGGGTTACTTGGAGAGAGTGACTGGGGGTCCTGGGAGAAAGTGGGGGTACTGAGAGAGAGAAGGAGAGAGTGACTGGGGGTACTGGGAGAAAATAACCAGGGGTACTTGGAGAGGGAGGGACTGGGGGTACTGGGAGAGGGTGACTGGGGGTACTGGTAGAGAGTGACTGTGTATAATTTGAGAGTTAAACTATGCTAGGATATACTGGGACAAGGTGACTGGTAGCAGTGGTGTAGCGTGGGGGGCATGTGTGTTTAATTTTTTTATTATTTCAGGATTTTGTTAATATACATGTGCTTGTGTGGTAAGGGGGTGAATACTCTACTGGTAGAAGGGAATCAGGGTGTGTTACTGTGCGCACAGGTGGCATATCGTTGGACTTACGTGTTCTAGTCTGAGATACACCTCTGGTACTCCGTACTGTCCTGTCCTGTCTCCATACCAGCCACCCTAAGGACTGGTTTCTGTCCTCCTTGCCGACTTCCCTGCCTTATAGGTTCACTTATCGCTGCTGCGTAACCCAGCCAACTTAAGGACTGGTATCGCATTTGTTTAGAGTCTTCTGTCTATTCATAGGGTTGACCGTATCTACCCTCGTATACGTGTGTCAACCTGACAGTACCCTTTAGTGTACCAGGACTTTGTGTGCGAAGTCCAAAATTTCCATATCAGAGTCAGGCCTTTCACGGGTCCAGCTCCTCAAAATGAGTCAGGCCTTTCTGGGGGTAGAGCTCCTCGGAGTAAGTCAGGTCTTTCTGGGGTCCAGCTCCTCGGAGCAAGTCAGGCCTTTTGTCGGGTCCAGCTCCTCAGAGTGAGTCGGGCCTTTCTGGGGTCAAGCTTCACTGAGCAAGTTGGGTCTTTCCTCGGTCCAACTCCTCGGAGCAAGTTGGGCCTTTTCTCGGGTCCAGCTCCTCAGAGTGAGTCAGGTCTTTCTGGGGTTGAGCTCCTCAGTAAGGAGTCCTTTCTCGGGTCCAGCTCCTCTGAGTGAGTCGGGCTTTTCTCGGGTCCAGCTAATCGGAGTGAGTCAGGTCTTTCTCGGGTCCAGCTCCTCAGAGCGAGTTGGGCCTTTCTTGGGTTCAAGTCCTTAGCGCGAGTTGGGCTTTTCTCAGGTCCAAGTCATCGGAATGAGTCAGCCTTTTCTCTGTTTCTAATGAACTGTCAGCGTGCATCAGGAGCAAACAGACGATGAGGAACAGGACTCTGACCAATCTCAGCATGGACAGGAGTACACGAGTAACAGGAGGCATTCATGTGGCCGGCCCACGGCACCAACATACATTCCACACCATGCAATGAGAACATATTTTAGCGTGCACAACTATTAGATGAAAATCACATTGAATGGAAGAGGAACAAGACATGAAACGGGGTCTGCCCCAAGGAGCTTACAATCTAAACTTATCTCACCTTTATCCAGGGGTGAATGAGACATTCCACGGCCGTCAACCTGTCCCTGAAACGACCAGAACAAAAGTAATGAGTGTTACTCTGTGAGCGGCGGATTGAAGGAATAAGAAGAAGTGATTCTATCCTTTCTGTGCTCAGGTGAATTCTCTAGCTGGGAGCATGACTCAAGTCGTATTCCTTACACAGGAGGATCTCCCGAGATAATCAAGGCCTAGAACACACCGATACACAAGAAGCTTCCCCCAGCACTTACTGGGGCTCTTTCACCAGGAGCTGCCGGATGAAGTCCTTGCCCATCGTGCTGGTGTCCTTGAAGAACCGGTCATCAAACTCATAATTCCCATTCACCACATTCGTTAGTGTCTCTTCGTCGGTCTCGCCTTGGAAAGGTGACAATCCGCTGAGTCTGCACAGAACAATGGTGGCCAGTGAGCATGTTGTTTGACCAGTACTGATGCAGGCCAAATCACACATAAACATGTTGCATGTACGAGAATCATATCTAAACATGTCACACACATGGGAATCACACAAACATGTTACATGTATGGAAAGCATGTGCTGTCAAAAGTGCTGCGTTTAAAGGGACACTGCTCCCAAAAAATAAAATAAACACAATATGAACATTTTATGTTGCTGATATGTTACATGTGTTTGTTTTTCTCTTGTATGTTTAGAAAATATTTCCCTTTATATGTGTCACTGGGTGCATCCATTGTGTGATATTTTCCTCTGTGTCACTGGGCGAGTCCATTGTGTGATATTTTCCTCTATACGTGTTACTGGGTGCATCCATTGTGTGATATTTCCCTCTATATGTGTCACTGGGTGCATCCATTGTGTGATATTTTCCTCTATATGTGTCACTGGGCGCATCCGTTGTGTGATATTTTCCTCTATATGTGTCACTGGGTGTATCCATTGTGTGATATTTCCCTCTATATGTGTCACTGGGTGCATCCATTGTGTGATATTTTCCTCTGTGTCACTGGGCGAGCCCATTGTGTGATATTTTCCTCTATACGTGTTACTGGGTGCATCCATTGTGTGATATTATCATGTATGTGTGTCACTGGGCGCATCCATTGTGTGATATTTTCCTCTATATGTGTCACTGGGTGCATCCATTGTGTGATATTTTCCTCTATGTGTCACTGGGTGCATCCATTGTGTGATATTTTCCTCTATATGTGTCACTGGGTGCATCCATTGTGTGATATTTTCCTCTATGTGTGCCACTTTGCGTATCCATTGTGTAATATTTTCCTCTATATGTGTCACTGGGCGCATCCATTGTGTGATATGTTGTATCTTTCCATCACTTGCTCCTCACTGGGTGGTATTGGTCATAGAATGGAGTGAATGGGTAAGTCACAGACTCACATCATTGTATTGTGTGGGATGTATTCAAATGACATCACCAGGGAGGAGATTTGTAGTTTTATAAGCTCCCTGTCTGATCTCATTCATCTGCCATCTTTTATCTCAGGTAGCCTGGAGAACACAATACACCCCCTGCAGCCTTATCTAAACATTCCCTCCTCCACCCCATTAACTGCTAAATAATGTATTAGATAAATCCCAGCCACAAAATAAAATTTTTGGTTAATTTTGCATCATGGGACAAATCCACAAACTGGAACCAAGAGACCAAAACCAGGAACCAAGCGACCAATTTTTCCATTTTACATGCAAATACAAAGAAAAAAAAAAAAACCAGCATGTGATTATAATGTGCTCATTATGTGCTTTTTCGTGTGTTTATTATGTGTTTATCATGTGCTTTATCATGTTCTTATTGTGACAAACCCAGGGTTGCAGGAGCACTTTGGTTTGGGGAAGGCATGTTTCTTTCAGAGTTGACCAACACCCTACATGTAGTTGTGGATCAAATTACACACGGTTTACCTGGGAGGTGGTCTACATCAGTGGTCCCCAACCCAGGCCCTCAGGGCCCACTAACAGGCCAGGTTTGCCAGATATCTGAAGCACAGCACAGGTGTTATGATTTGCTGCTCAGTGATTGCAGGATTCAGTCTGCATTTCCCCAAGGTGATCTGCAAAATCTGGCCTGTTAGTGGGCCCTGAGGACCAGGGTTGGGGACCACTGGTCTACATGATAAGGGAGGTGGTCTACATGATAAGGGAGGTGGTCTACATGCCCATGTGTGGATTGGTTACGGTTTATTTGAATGGTTTGTTTTTTACTGCTCATCATGTATCTTATGTATTGTTTTACTAAGGAGGGGGGGGCTGTCCCTGAGAAGCTACAAACGTACTTGCAATTGTTCAAATTAATAATTCCCTATTCTGCTTTACACCCAAAATTTGTTTTGCCTGATTCTTGGAGGTATTATTTAGGGTCAGCTGGGATCCTTACTAAGGGAAGCATCAGTTTGGCGGAGGTACTCCAGTGGGGTATAGGGAGATCCGTCACAGTGGTGGCAGCGGTGGGATTGCTTCCCTGTATGGGTACAACTTACCCAGTATTGGATCCCTCGGATGTAGCAGTGCTATGCTCATCTAAAGCGGAACACCTTGAAGGATCTGTAAGAGGTTCAGGGCCAGAGTAGCAGCTGCAAATCCAAAGATACGCTGCTAGCAGAGCTGTTGGAATGGAACAGAGCCATAGAGAGAGCAAGTGAGTCGGCCACGGGTAGTGGTGAGCTCACAGAGCTGCAGCGGGACATTCAGTAGCAGCTGGGACTATAAAGTACCAACCCACCCCAGGAGGCGATTACACAAATAATCGCCAACGTGACCAGTCTGTGAATGCTGGAGGTGCAGAGACCAAGCAGAGAAAGGGTGATCACTGATCGGGGACATCTGCAGAACTTGCTCTATGCAGCGTTCCATTGCTTCCAGGATGGCCAGGAGGAGATTGACCGGTACCTGCAGGTTTTTGAAACCCAGTGTGACCTGCAGGGGATCAAGGAGGGCGACTGGGTGACTCTGCTCATCACTAAACTGTCGGGGCGAGCCCTAGATGCATTTAAAGTCATCCCAGTGGAAAATTGTAAAGATTATGACCGGGTCAAGGAGCGACTGTTGGCCTTGTATGATATTACTCCAGAGGAGTATCAAATTAAGTTTTGGACCCTGAGAAAGAAGGAAGGACAACCAGACTCTGAGCGGGTTCATCAGATATCCCACTCAGTGGATGCCTGGTTTGTAGGATGCCAGGCTACCTGTCACGAATCCCCCTTGGTCTATGATACTGGTCCCTGTATACAGTATACCATCTACACCTC
The DNA here is from genome assembly GCA_009667805.1 of Leptobrachium leishanense. Lineage (NCBI taxonomy): Eukaryota > Metazoa > Chordata > Amphibia > Anura > Megophryidae > Leptobrachium > Leptobrachium leishanense. Next base: position 1,134,911 of record CM019075.1, read on the forward strand.
CGATCCTTAGATGGTTGGTAACGCTAACTATCTTCAGGGAACCAAGTGACACATAATCAGCAAGGGTTAACAGATACCTGAATAGAAGAACAGACTTGGTTGCTGGAACAGGGACTAGTCACTAGTACCTGCCAAGTAGGTACACAGACCGGGGTTGTCAGTCAATGTCAGGTCGGTACACAGAGAAGGGTTGTCAGGGAATGCCCGGTTGGTACACAGAGCAGGTTTGTCAGAGATTGCCAGGATGGTAGACAGGGCAGGGTTGTCAGAAAATGTCAGGTCGGTACACAGCACGGGTTCGTCAGAGAATGCCAGGTCGGTACACTGTGCAGGTTCGTCAGAGAATGTCAGGTCGGTACACAGAGCTGGTTCATCAGGGAATGCCAGGACAGTACACAGAGCAGGGTCGTCAGAGAATGTTAGGTCGGTACACAGACCATGTTCGTCAGAGAATGTCAGGTCGGTACACTGTGCAGGTTCGTCAGAGAATGCCAGGCTGGTACACAGAGTGGGTTCGTCAGAGAATACCTAGTGTCAGGGTGGCACCTGGCATACCCCATGATGGGACCCCAGTTCAAGGGGTTTGAGCTTTTAGCGCAGGGATATGCATGTTGTACCTTGGAGTAGGCTGACTGATGCTGGTAGTAATCCATGGCGCAGTACAAAGGGTAAATATAAAGAGTGGTCAGGACAAACCTTAAGTCAATGGGCTGCCAGCAAGAAGGCAGGGTCAGTGGGTAATTCAGGTGGTTTGGTACACAGTATCAGCAGGATCACAGAATAGGTCAGCTCACTTCACAGTATGACTTCTAATGCAAAGTCAAGTTGCATAGGGGGGGGAATAACTCTTTTATTGACAGACAAGAGGGTGTGGTGTATGTTTTCACAGTTAACCCCCTTCAGTGCTGGACAGGAGTGAGGGCAGCACTTTACATGTATGCACACATGCAGGTATGGTTATGCACATGCATAGATACTGGTTACTGATCCCTGACACCAGGTCAGTATTGTGACAAAACACACTGTCACTGTGCTATTTGGAGGGGGCTGTGCGCTGGCCTCCTGCCTACAGCCCAGCAGTTAAACAGGAGTTTTTGGGTCTGTTTCCGGTCTCCCGCAACCATTAGATGCATGGCACACAGTGCTAAGTATATCCGTGGTCGCTGGTTCCTCTGAACCAGGCAAACGTGGCTTTTGTAGCCGCATGTCTGGAACTATTATGGGCTACTTTTTAATATTAGCCTGGCTGGGTTAAATGTATAATTCCTTTCCAGACAGTAACTGTTTGCCCCTGGAAATATAGGTGTTTAAATGGCTGGAGACATAATTTGGATGCTCAGAACAAAATGGAGTTCCTACAATGTAATTAGGTTTGTGTAAACTGGATTAAGCAAGAATACTGCCTCACTATCTATTGTCTGTGTGTCACTGTTATCTGTGTATAGTTCAATAGGTTGTAATCTGCTATCACCCATTGTCTTAATTCGTTAAGAAATGTTAAGTAATGTTTACTGTAACTGTCTACCTAATGTAATTAGATTTCACATTCCAAGAAGTCAATGTTTGTGCAATTATCTGTATCAGTGTGATTAGGTTCTCTAGAAGAGGTTGTGATTTTATTTATATGTTAATGACTCAGTTTGACCACATAAATACTTGTTCTTCTTCTCAATAAAACCAGTCCTATTCTGACCAAACTTGAAGTCACAACTCATGTTTTGGGGGAGCAGCTATCTTCTGATCACTGTGCCAACGAAAGGCTCCAGATCTACAGTTTTGGCTTATTTCTGGGGGATACTAGCCAGGCTCTCTACATGCACCTGTCTTTAAGCTGTGGCTAAGGTACTGGAGAAAGGCGTGAGTCACAAGGGAAAACCGGATGTCTGGCGATGAAGCAGCCTTTGACAGATGTGACCCTGTCGGAGCACAGAGATCTGTTACAGGTACACAGAGCAGGTTCGTCAGAGAATGTCAGGTTGGTACACTGTGCAGGTTCGTCAGAGAATGTCAGGTCGGTACACTGTGCATGTTTGTCAGAGAATGCCAGGTCAGTAGACAGAACGGGTTCGTCAGAGACTGTCAGGTCGGTACACTGTGCATGTTGGTCAGAGAAGGAAGAATTGGATTCCAAAGAACCCAAAAGGAAGGTGGGAACAAATGATTAAAATTCTATACCTTTATTGGACTTCTGAGAAAAAACGTACACACCCACAAAATGTATAAAAAACACACGAAAAGGTCATAAATTAGAGACCATAACTCAAGGTCAGTGACCAATCACAAAAGGCATCTAATGCAGGGTGAGGTCTCTGTGACAACAATTGTATGTCAAAAACTGAGAACCACCGCCTGAAATGAATAATAAGCAAGAGATGCCTAAGGATCCCCTCAGAAAAGTATGCACACGTTAGAGTATACTTAAATGCTTAAAGACATGTGCCACCAAATTGGTTATTGTAGTTAGCATGCACCACTCAAAAGCATCACGATGAGGTGCAAACATAAGTGGTCCACGTCAGTGAGTGTTTGCACCTCATCGTGACGCTTTTGAGTGGTGCATGCTAACTACAATAACCAATTTGGTGGCACATGTCTTTAAGCATTTAAGTATACTCTAATTGTTTGTTCCCACCTTCCTTTTGGGTTCTTTGGAATCCAATTCTTCCTTCATCATTAGGGCTAATTCCTGCAAGTTTTTGGTGGACGATTGCTGGTACTCAGAGGCTATAGTAATCACTTGACACTCCACGCCCCACCCTGTTTTGAGTGGGTGCTTGCTTCTCTGTTTGTCAGAGAATGCCAGGACGGTACACAAAGCAGGTTTGTCGGAGAATTCCAGGTCGGTACACTGTGCATGTTTGTCAGAGAATGCCAGGTCGGTACACAGAGTGGGTTCGTCTGAGAATGCCAGGTCGGTACACAGAGCGGGTTCGTCAGAGAATGTCAGGACGGTACACAGAGCGGGTTCGTCAGAGAATGTCAGGACGGTACACTGTGCATGTTTGTCTGAGAATGCCAGGTCGGTACACAGAGCGGGTTCGTCTGAGAATGCCAGGTCGGTACACAGAGCGGGTTCGTCTGAGAATGCCAGGTCGGTACACAGAACGGGTTCGTCTGAGAATGCCAGGTCGGTACACAGAGCGGGTTCGTCAGAGAATGTCAGGTCGGTACACTGTACAGGTTTGTCAGAGAATGCCAGGTCGGTACACAGAGCGGGTTCGTCAGAGAATGTCAGACGGGACACAAAGCGGGTTTGTCAGAGAATGCCAGGACAGTACACAGAGCGGGTTCATCAGAGAGAATGACAGGTCGGTACACAGAGCAGGTTTGTCGGAGAATTCCAGGTCGGTACACTGTGCAGGTTTATCAGAGAATGTCAGGTCGGTCACAGAGTGGATTCGGCAGAGAAAGCCAAGACGGTACAAAGAGCAGGGTTGTCAGGGAATGCCAGGTCGATACACAATATAGTCAAATACACAGAGAGCGCTGAGGGAAGTGAATACCACGTCAAGGCACAGGAGTGAGACGCTGGATTTTAAATCTGGCGGGCGCTGCATCATCAAGCCATCCCCTGACATCTCATGTGACCGCAAGACCTTTGCGCTTCAATCGGCGCCCGGCACTACCACACTAGCAGTGGCTGCACAACTCATAATACTGGAGCAGTTGCAAGTGCAAGCAGAGATGAGAGACTGGGCTCGGGATCAGAAGCCCCTGATGGCAGATAAGGCAGCTGTGGAGAGGGCAAGTTCTGACCCAGGAGGTTTAGAGGGGGAAAGAATGGAGTGGAGGGATGGATTGCTCTACAGGGAAGGGCCCCCCATCAAGTACCCAAGTAACAGCTGGTGGTGCCACAACCCTATCGGCACCAACTGCTTAGCGTTGGGCATGATATTACCCTGGCTGGACATTTTGGTGGGACTAAAACCCCTCATTGTACTACCCAACACTTTTTCTGGACCGGGATCACGGGGACATTCGGAACTATTGTTATACGTGTGATACCTGTCAGAGGGTGGGAAAGAGGGGATCACCGTGCCACTTCTAAACCTTTGTTTCAATGATGTGTGTTTTTTAACCTGTTGTAAAATGTAAATAAAGTCAGTCTTGTTTCCTTAAAGTGCTGTGGAAATTGTTGGTGCCATATAAACGATGATAATAATAATAATATAAAAGGCATAACCCCTGCTCTGTATGCATAGTGTTATATACATATGTATATATTATTATTATCATCGTTTATATGGCACCAACAGTTTCCACAGCGCATTACAATAACCAAAGGAAACAAGACACAAATAAAGATAGAATGGAGAGTTTAGGTGCAGAGGGCACTGCTCATAAGAGCTTACAATCTATAGGGTATGGGGTGGAGGAAGACGAGAGGAGTTTTATTGGGTGTCAGGATCAGCAGTGCCAGTGGTTCAGGAATGGTGGGGGGCTATGGAAGTGGCCTCAATCATGATTCTGGCCCAAAATCAGGTGAAACACAGAAGATCCTCGCAGGGTGAAAATCAAACCGAGACGGACTTTATTTACATTTTACAACTGGTTATGTATACACAGGGTATATGGTTACAGTGTGTATTGTTATGTATACACAGGGTATATTGTCACAGTGTGTATTGTTATGTATACACAGGGTATATGGTTACAGTGTGTATTGTTATGTATACACAGGGTATATGGTTACAGTGTGTATTGTTATGTATACACAGGGTATATGGTTACAATGTGTATTGTTATGTATACACAGGGTATATGGTTACAGTGTGTATTGTTATGTATACACAGGTATATGGTTACAGTGTGTATTGTTATGTATACACAGGGTATATGGTTACAATGTATTGTTATGTATACACAGGGTATATTGTTACAGTGTGTATTGTTATGTATACACAGGGTATATTGTTACAGTGTGTATTGTTATGTATACACAGGGTATATGGTTACAGTGTGTATTGTTATGTATACACAGGGTATATGGTTACAGTGTGTATTGTTATGTATACACAGGGTATATGGTTACAGTGTGTATTGTTATGTATACACAGGGTATATGGTTACAGTGTGTATGTTATGTATACACAGGGTATATGGTTACAATGTGTATTGTTATGTATACACAGGGTATATTGTCACATGTGTATTGTTATGTATACACACAGGGTATATGGTTACAGTGTGTATTGTTATGTATACACAGGGTATATGGTTACAGTGTGTATTGTTATGTATACACAGGGTATATGGTTACAGTGTGTATTGTTATGTATACACAGGGTATATGGTTACAGTGTGTATTGTTATGTATACACAGGGTATATTTCACAGTGTGTATTGTTATGTATACACAGGTATATGGTTACAGTGTGTATTGTTATGATATACAGGGTATATGGTTACAGTGTGTATTTATGTATACACAGGGTATATGGTTACAGTGTGTATTGTTATGTATACACAGGATATATGGTTACAGTGTGTATTGTTATGTATACACAGGGTATATTGTTACAGTGTGTATTGTTATGTATACGCAGGGTATATGGTTACAGTGTGTATTGTTATGTATACACAGGGTATATTGTTACAGTGTGTATTGTTATGTATACACAGGGTATATGGTTACAGTGTGTATTGTTATGTATACACAGGGTATATGGTTAAAGTGTGTATTGTTATGTATACACAGGGTATATGGTTACAGTGGTGTATTGTTATGTATACGCAGGGTATATGGTTACAGTGTGTATTGTTATGTATACGCAGGGTATATGGTTACAGTGTGTATTGTTATGTATACACAGGTATTTGTTACAGTGTGTATTGTTATGTTACACAGGGTATATGGTTCAGTGTGTATTGTTATGTACACACAGGGTATATTGTTACAGTGTGTATTGTTATGTATACACAGGGTATATGGTTACAGTGTGTATTGTTATGTATACACAGGGTATATGGTTACAGTGTGTATTGTTATGTATACGCAGGGTATATGGCTACAGTGTGTATTGTTATGTATACGCAGGGTATATTGTTACAGTGTGTATTGTTATGTATACACAGGGTATATGGTTACAGTGTGTATTGTTATGTATACACAGGGTATATGGTTACAGTGTGTATTGTTATGTATACACCGGGTATATGGTTACAGTGTGTATTGTTATGTATACACCGGGTATATGGTTACAGTGTGTATTGTTATGTATACACAGGGTATATGGTTACAGTGTGTATTGTTATGTATACACAGGGTATATTGTTACAGTGTGTATTGTTATGTACACACAGGGTATATGGTTACAGTGTGTATTGTTATGTACACACAGGGTATATGGTTACAGTGTGTATTGTTATGTATACACAGGGTATATGGTTACAGTGTGTATTGTTATGTATACACAGGGTATATGGTTACAGTGTGTATTGTTATGTATACACCGGGTATATGGTTACAATGTGTATTGTTATGTATACACAGGGTATATGGTTACAGTGTGTATTGTTTATGTAATACACAGGGTATATGGTTACAGTGTGTATTGTTATGTATACACCGGGTATATGGTTACAGTGTGTATTGTTATGTATACACAGGGTATATGGTTACAGTGTGTATTGTTATGTATACACAGGGTATATGGTTACAGTGTGTATTGTTATGTATACACAGGGTATATGGTTACAGTGTGTATTGTTATGTACACACAGGGTATATGGTTACAGTGTGTATTGTTATGTATACGCAGGGTATATTGTTACAGTGTGTATTGTTATGTATACACAGGGTATATGGTTACAGTGTGTATTGTTATGTATACACAGGGTATATGGTTACAGTGTGTATTGTTATGTATACACCGGGTATATGGTTACAGTGTGTATTGTTATGTATACACCGGGTATATGGTTACAGTGTGTATTGTTATGTATACACAGGGTATATGGTTACAGTGTGTATTGTTATGTATACACAGGGTATATTGTTACAGTGTGTATTGTTATGTACACACAGGGTATGTGGTTACAGTGTGTATTGTTATGTACACACAGGGTATATGGTTACAGTGTGTATTGTTATGTACACACAGGGTATATGGTTACAGTGTGTATTGTTATGTATACACCGGGTATATGGTTACAGTGTGTATTGTTATGTATACACAGGGTATATTGTTATGTATACGCAGGGTATATGGTTACAGTGTGTATTGTTATGTACACACAGGGTATATGGTTACAGTGTGTATTGTTATGTATACACAGGGTATATGGTTACAGTGTGTATTGTTATGTATACACAGGGTATATGGTTACAGTGTGTATTGTTATGTATACACAGGATATATGGTTACAGTGTGTATTGTTATGTATACACAGGGTATATGGTTACAGGTGTTATTGTTATGTATACACAGGGTATATGGTTACAGTGTGTATTGTTATGTATACACAGGGTATATGGTTACAGTGTGTATTGTTGTATATACACAGGATATATGGTTACAGTGTGTATTGTTATGTATACACAGGATATATTGTTACAGTGTGTATTGTTTGTATACACAGGGTATATGGTTACAGTGTGTATTGTTATGTATACACAGGGTATATGGTTACAGTGTGTATTGTTATGTATACACAGGATATATGGTTACAGTGTGTATTGTTATGTATACACAGGATATATTGTTACAGTGTGTATTGTTATGTATACACAGGGTATATGGTTACAGTGTGTATTGTTATGTATACACAGGGTATATTGTTACAGTGTGTATTGTTATGTATACACAGGGTATATGGTTACAGTGTGTATTGTTATGTATACACAGGGTATATGGTTAAAGTGTGTATTGTTATGTATACACAGGGTATATGGTTACAGTGTGTATTGTTATGTATACACAGGGTATATGGTTACAGTGTGTATTGTTATGTATACACAGGATATATGGTTACAGTGTGTATTGTTATGTATACACAGGGTATATGGTTACAGTGTGTATTGTTATGTATACGCAGGGTATATGGTTACAGTGTGTATTGTTATGTATACACAGGATATATGGTTACAGTGTGTATTGTTATGTATACACAGGGTATATGGTTACAGTGTGTATTGTTATGTATACACAGGGTATATGGTTACAGTGTGTATTGTTATGTATACACAGGGTATATGGTTACAGTGTGTATTGTTATGTATACACAGGGTATATGGTTACAGTGTGTATTGTTATGTATACACAGGATATATGGTTACAGTGTGTATTGTTATGTATACACAGGGTATATTGTTACAGTGTGTATTGTTATGTACACACAGGGTATATGGTTACAGTGTGTATTGTTATGCACATATATACAGTGAATGCATGTTTGGTATTAAATGTATGTATGTCTATTGATGGCGCAGTTCATACGGTTATGTCAATATATCACATACGCTACACAGAGTTGTCACGTGTGTACTGGACGGTGTACTGTGTTACTCACAGGATGTAGGTGATGACTCCGATGCTCCTGGAACAAACACAAAAAGAGAAGAAATGAGCAGTTGGAGCAAGAGAACAACTTCAATTTGATACTTAGTGACGTCATACTCTCATCCAACCCGTGCAGTCTGTGACATTACTGAATGATACCCAAGTGCAGTGCAGTGTGTGACATCATTGAATGATACCCAGGAGCAGCATAGTCTGTGACATCACTGAATGATACCCAAGTGCAGTGCAGTGTGTGACATCATTGAATGATACCCAGGAGCAGCATAGTCTGTGACATCACCAATACCCAGGGGCAGTACAGTTTGTGACATCACTGAATGATACCCAAGTGGAGTGCAGTGTGTGACATCACTAAATGATATCCAGAAGCAGCGCAGTCTGTGACATCACCAATACACAGGAGCAGCACAGTCTGTGACATCACTGAATGATACCCAGAAGCAGCACAGTCTGTGACATCACCAATACCCAGGATCAGTACAGTTTGTGACATCACTGAATGATACCCAAGTGCAGTGCAGTGTGTGACATCACTGAATGATACCCAGAAGCAGCGCAGTCTGTGACATCATCAAACAATACCCAGGAGCAGCACAGTCTGTGACATCACTGATATGCAAGAGCTGCTCAATACACACAACACAGAATACACAGAATCAATTTATCTCAAAACTGTCCAATTTCACAAAGACCTCCAGCAAGTCCCCAGAACCCAGCCTGCCCTGGGGTCACCCACCCCTCGACTACACGGCTAGATCCATACTTACCACATGTCTGTTGGGGGCCCCAGGGGCTCATAGTTTATAACCTCAGGAGCTGCAGAGACAAATCAAAGAGTCATGTTAGAGGAGAGGGGGAGCAGCACACCACCTAACATAACCTATTACCTAACATACCACAACACCATAACAATATACCACATCAACACACAATAAACCACACCAGACCATAATATACCACACCAACACACCATAACAATATAATATACCAACACACCATAACAATATACCACACCAGCACCATAAAAATATAAGACACCATAACAATATACCATAACAATATGGCACAACACACCATAACAATATAACACACCAACACAACAAAATACCAACGTACCAACATAACACACCATAACAATATATCACACTAACACAGCATAAAAATATAACACACCATAACAATACAACACACCACACCATAACAACATAACACCAGCCCACCATAACAATAATAACACACCAACACACCATAACAATATACCACAACATTTAGGTGTATGACAGGATCTGCACCCTCCTACGCACAACCAGATGTCACAAACACAGAATGTCATGTGAACATCGCAAAATCACTCACAGCCACCCCCCATACCAATGTACTGTGGGGTCCCGCACAGGCTTTTAAACACTGCATCATCCTCGATTTTTTGGGCCAGTCCAAAATCAATGATCTTGATCTTGGGGTGCGGCACGTCCTTTTCCAGCAGCATTATGTTCTCCGGCTGGAAGGAGGAGTAAAAAAAAAGACATTATCACCAAACCCAGGGGGGCATGTAACCGACCCCCAACTGACAGACAGGGCCGGGGGCGCGCTCTGCCCAAACACCCGCACTATGCTTATAATTAAATCTGATAACCTGACTACAACTCCCAGAATCCCCTGCTGTGTGTGTGTAGATCCTAATTGTGAAATTTTCCTATTTCATAAGGGAACGTTTGAAGTTTAGTAAGGACTCGGAGGCGAGGATTTGCCTTCTCTTTTCATTTATTTCTCCTCAGCAGCAAGAAAATTTAACATATATTTTTAATGCGTACAAAAACTTCCCCACAACAGGTTAACACATCTCCCACTCTCTCCTTTCCCAGCAGTCCATGTAGCTCCGCCCTGAGGGTAGCGCCTCCTCTGTTCTTGAGAAGCCAAACCAAAACAGTAAATCGGTGCACGTAGAAACTCAACAGGGAGACGATGGATGCAGCCAAAGATCCAGGACGTTTAGCCAGGCAATGGCCTCTGAAGCAGCGCTTTAGGCTGGAAGAAGCAGAAACGCGAAAAGGTGGTTAGAACCAGAACCATAACTATGTGTAGAAAGTACAACTACCATTTTAGAAGAACCACAGTGATCGAGGAGAAGAAACCAAAGTTTATTGAATACAAAATAAAAAAGAACAATCCAGTGTGACGCTTCACCAGCGCATAAACTCAACACATAAGCAATGAAGGGAGGGAGAAAAAAAAGTGGAGGGAAATACTCGCCTCCGAGTCTTTATTCAGATTCAAACTTTCCGTTCGGAAAATTCCACAATTTTATAACAGGACTTGGAGGCTCATATTTGCCAGTTCAAAGTGGATTCACTACCAGACCCGCCCAATGTGAAAGCGGAAGATTCGGGCCGTGGACTCTCTGGACCAGACCGCAGACCTCATAATATCCTCCAAGCGACTACCGGCAGCAACCGCAGCAGAGGCCACCGCACCCCGTACCGAGTGAGCACTGAAACAGGAGAAATCAACCCCCGACAAACCCAGCAACCAACGCACCCATCGTACAAGAGTGGGGGACGCTACTGGTCGATGTGGGGTCCGAAAGGATAAAAACAAAAGGGGAGACCCCTGCTGACCAAAAACCACTAGAGCAAAGTTCATAAACCCATAAGCACCGCACTGGGGATAGCAATGGATGAACCAAGAGACTCAGAAAGAATACTGACGTAATAGAGGTTTTAGTCCTATAGGATACATCAAAAGTAAAGCCATCCGGTTGAAAAGAGCGGGACGGATAGTCCAGAGCCCGGACATCACTTACGCGCTTGCAAGCAAACAGAAGAGCAGAACTAACTTAGCAGACAATTGCCGAAGAGATAGATCCTCATTGTCCAGCCAAGACTCCAAGAACCTCAAAACAGAGACCTCCCAGGAGGAGAAATACCGAGGGAGATGGGGGTCGAGAAAAACAAGCACCCCGCAAAAGCCGACAAGCCAGTGGGTGCTGACCAACCGCAGAGCCGGCTAGACCCACGTGACCTGCCAAGATGGCTGAGCAGTAAACATTTAAGGTGCAATAAGGTAGATCAGAATGAAACTGGTCAGTCAGAAACTCTAGAATACAAGTTAAAAGAAGCTGAAAAGGGATCCTGGTATTGTTCCACACACCAACCAGCCCATCTGTGCCAGGCAGAATTGTAGGCGACTCGCGACCCTGGGGCTCAGGCCTGAAACAACAACTGTCTAGTCCGGACCGAAACATCCTGTCAGGAAAACCAGAAATCAGCCACGCAAATAACAGAAGGTTGTCTTGCAGGAGAAGTGGATGGGGAGATCCATCCGCGTCCAGCTGAAGATCTTGGCGACGCTGGAGCAGTCTGGGATAGTCTATTGCCTATTCCAACAGAGACCTAGGAGAATGTGGAGGTGGGGAGAGTTCTTGGTAAAACATTGGAGAGTGAACAGGCCCACTAGTAATTTCAATGCATTGATGTGGAGGTCGCGTTCCGTCAGGGACCATGGTCCTCCCGTCTCTGAACCCTCGCAGTGGGCTCCCTAGCCCAGTTGACTGGCATCCGAATCGATTATGAAAGTCGGATGAGGAGGAACCAGGTGCCTCCCATTCCAGGTCACCATGTGAGCATGCCACCACAACAGGTCCTATCGAGCATCCTCCACTATGTGGATAACATCCAGGTAATGCAAACCCTCCCGGAGGGAACGGGCCTTCAGGAGGGCCCAATAATGACGTGGAGACGGAGTTACCGCCAGCCTTGCTGCCGCCAGAAGGCCAATCATTCTTGCCAGCAACTGTAGCTTCGGGGCTGAGTGGTAGAAAAAAGCAGATGCTTCTTTCCGGATGTCGAACACTTTGGAGACTGGGTGGTAGAGCATCAGGTGGCGTGAATCCTCAAGGTATCCCAGAAACTCGATCTGTTGCGTTGGAACCAGAAGGAACTTCTGTTCGTTGATAAGGAAGCCCAGATCCTGAAGCAGTGTGATGGTCCATTGCAGTGAAACCAGAAGAGTCTCCCTGGAGTGGGACATCAGTAGGATGACGTCCAGGTAAATCACAAGACGTACTCCCCTTGAGCGAAGTGAGGTGAGCACGGGCTTCAGATGTTTTGTGAAGCACCATGAGCCGAAGAGAGGCCGAAGAGGAGGCACGTCAAAACGCCAGACACACCCCAAACAATTGAATTGCAGAAAATCTTGGTGCGATGGATGAAACAGGACCGTCAGATTGGCATCCTTTAAGTCTAATTTGGCCATCCAGTCATCTCGCAGCAGAACGTTCTATAGAGTGTGGATGCCTGCCATCTTGAAATGTCTGTATATCACAGACTCGTTCAGTTTGCGAAGATTAATCACTGGGCGCATACCGCCGCCCTTTCTGCACACCAGGAACATAGAGCTCAGGAAACTTTCCAAGGAACGATGAGCCGGTTCCACGGCCCCCTTGCGGATCAGATTTTGCACTTCCTCTTGCAATAATACTTGAACCTGCGCGAAATGAAGCTGCACGAGGGTTTGACACTGTTTGGGGAGATATGCGGGGATGCGAGCCCCTCCAAAAGCACCTTGTGGGACCAAATTTTAGGAATCAATAGGCCTGGATACAGGTGGGGTGTGAGATCGTGCGGGGGATAATTCTCGGTCTCGCAGTTGGCTGCAGTATGGAGCAAGGTAACAGCTTCTAGCATAGATTGTATAAGAGAGCAATGGAAGTCAGCCACGGCTGTGAACGGCGGTGCCGAAATGGAGGGCGGCAAACTTAGCTTTGGATTTAGATTTCTTCCCCTGAGGCTCTGCAGGCGGCTTCTCTGATGTGCGGGAGGATGAACGGAGCGGGTTCAGAGAAGCAGTGGTGGGTAGGAGCAGGGCTCCGGTCATCTTTAGCGTGGGACATGTCAGTGTATGTATGTGGAGGCTGTATCCAACGCGAAATGGCGCCGAGCGCGAGGACTGGGGCGGACTTCGGCTCTGCGGCGGGAAGAAGTGATCCTTCCTGACAGGAAAAACCCGGCACACGCGCAGGCGTTTAGGAACGGACAAAGGAGCGTTGAATAATGCTCGGTTCGACCCGTTTCAAGCACAGCAAAAACCCAGCAAACCGTAGAAAAAGTAAAAGACACAGAAACACCTATGAAAAACCGGGAACACAAAGTCCTGTGAGCAATTCGGCGGGAGCGCCGGCCTCCGCGGCTAAAACCGGGAGAATCAACGTCCGACCAGCAATAAACAGTAATACAAAAACAACTGTGTAAAAAAATCCCAACAATATAAGAATTATTATCAAAAAAAACACAAAACATAACAGAGCATGAGGTATACTTAACTCGCCGTGAGGAGCAGCAAGAAAAGGGGAGGATCTACACTCAGGGCGGAGCTACATGGACTGCTGGGAAAGGACAGAGTGGGAGATGTGTTAACCCATGTCGTGGGCAGGTTTTTGTATGCATTAAAAATATATGTTACATTTTCTTGCTGCTGAGGAGAAATAAACGAAGAGAGAAGGCAAATACTCGCCTCCGAGTCCTGTGATAAAATCTGAGCACTGAATCACTTCCAGCCAGACACAATATTTTATCGCTGTTAATTTACTGGTTTGCACGGAATCTTGTAATAATATAACTATACATATTCGAGGGCATCCAGGGAGGTGCGTTCAACCCTCCTGTCACCTGCATTTCTCTGTATAACCACAAAGTGGCGCAACGCCCTGATTGAAACCTAAAGCTGTGCACAGGGATCATCTGCACAACTGTCTCCAGCTTCCCTATTCAGATGCCTTCACCCCTCCATTAACGTTCCTCAATTTAGGGGCTCCTTCATATATTCAGGGTGTGCGGGTGTCTTTTTAGGGGCTCCCCTGTATACTCAGGGGGTGCAGGTGTATATTTAGGGGCTCCCCTGTATATTCAGGGGTGCAGGTGTATATTTAGGGGCCCCTGTATATTCAGGGTGTGTTTTTAGGGGCTCCTCCATATAGACAGGGTGTGCGGGTGTGTTTTTAGGGGTACCTCCATATAATCAGGGTTTGCGGGTGTCTTTTTAGGGGCTCCCTGTATAAGCAGGTGGTGCGGATGTGTAACAGAGCTGCAAAGTGATGACCCTCCCAGCGCTGTAATAAATCGCTTGCCGGACGCTCTGCTCGTGATAAATGATGCTGATAGGTTGTGATGACGTTTGAACATTCTGGGAATATCCTGTTCTCTAGTCCCGCCCCCAGCGCCATTCCCTGAAATGCACATGTAATGTCAGGAGGTGTGGCCTGCAGTGATTTCCCAGCATTCAGTGCAGGAGCTGAGCTGATATAATGTATGAGGAATTGGCGTCTCTCCTCCTCGCACGGAACGAGTAAAGGTAACGCCCACGCCGCGCCGCAGCTGATCCATCTACTTTCTTTCCATCCAAACAATTAACAGCTGAACTCCGGCATTTTTACTTTCCGGGGGTCCACGAGACGGGAATATTACAAGCCCCCATCATGGGAAGTGCCCTGTTATTAGGGTGGTAGACACTAGGAACATTGATATCCTGACATGAACACGTTGAACATGAAGTGACCCGCTCACCGAGGCCCGATCCACCTAAAGCAACACGGACCCGCCTGGGAGATCCGGCCCAGGTCTCCTACCTTGAGGTCAAAGTGGGCAATGTGACGGCTGTGCATGTAGGCAACGCCTTTCAGGATCTGCTCCAGAAATTCAATAGCTTCCTCTTCGGAGAGTGCCTCCTTCTCCGCTATGAAGTCAAAGAGTTCTCCACCCCGGATCCTGAAAAGAACGAGGAGATAGATTAACCACGAGAGACAACAGCCATCACCTCACATCTTTAACCACGGTCATAAGCTGCCCTCAGACTTCACCCACGATGAGAGGTCCCCCACACACCATGTCACCAATATACCCACCATGAGAGGTCCCCCACACACCATGTCACCAATATACCCACCATGAGAGGCCCCCCACACACCATGTCACCAATATACCCACCATGAGAGGTACCCCACACACCATGTCACCAATATACCCACCATGAGAGGCCCCCCACACACCATGTCACCAATATACCCACCATGAGAGGTCCCCCACACACCATGTCACCAATATGTATAAATCAACAAATGGTGGTGGTGCGCTTACACCCCAAGAAAGAAGGGTCGCTGTATACAACCCTAGGGTTGGGGTATTCTCCCCAATACCCCAAAATCACAGTAAATAACACAAAAAATAGGGTAGCGCTCCTTCAGATATAGAAAAATAAAAAAATAAAAAAATAAAAAAGGAGAAAAAGGAGAAAAAATTTAAATGCTTACACGACAAAGAGATGATGATCTTTTCTTGGGATCGTCCCCAAAACTTCTTTCAACAGTAGAATGCGTATATACGTCTTACATATACCTCAAGGAGAAGAGGAAAATTTCATAGCGTAATAAGCTTAATAAGTAACCAGGGAAGTTTTAAAACCGCCAAATCAACACTCACGGTTTGTGAGAGCTTCCAGCTCTCATATGATCGCCTTTTCAGGTGTTTAAGATAGGCCACCTTAATTGCCCGTATCTGCAGGTAGATGACCTCCTTAGTGCTAGTCGACTCCCAATGTATTGATGCCCTGGGATACCCCAAGAAAACAGACAAAACTTTTTTGTTGTTTTTTTCTTTTTTTTAAAATTTTAAAAGGATTTTATTGCTCAATAAAATAAAACAAATGGTGGAAATAGCTATACGCGTTTCGCGCCTCCCGGCGCTTCCTCAGTAGCAGAGAAGATTAATCTTCTCTGCTACTGAGGAAGCGCCGGGAGGCGCGAAACGCGTTATAGCTATTTCCACCATTTGTTTTATTTTATTGAGCAATAAAATCCTTTTAAAATTTTAAAAAAAAGAAAAAACAACAAAAAAGTTTTTGTCTGTTTTCTTGGGGTATCCCAGGGCATCAATACATTGGAGTCGACTAGCACTAAGGAGGTCATCTACCTGCAGATACGGGCAATTAAGGTGGCCTATCTTAAACACCTGAAAAGCGATCATATGAGAGCTGGAAGCTCTCACAAACCGTGAGTGTTGATTTGGCGGTTTTAAAACTTCCCTGGTTACTTATTAAGCTTATTACGCTATGAAATTTTTCCTCTTCTCCTTGAGGTATATGTAAGACGTATATACGCATTCTACTGTTGAAAGAAGTTTTGGGGACGATCCCAAGAAAAGATCATCATCTCTTTGTCATGTCACCAATATACCCACCATGAGAGGTCCCCCACACACCATGTCACCAATATACCCACCATAAGAGGTCCCCACGCACCATGTCACCAATATATCCACCATGAGAGGTCCCCATACACCATGTCACCAATAAACCCAACATAAGAGGTCCCCCATACACCATGTCACCAATATACCCACCATGAGAGGTCCCCATACACCATGTCACCAATATACCCACGATGAGAGGTCCCACACACACCATGTCACCAATATACCCACCATAAGAGGTCCCCATACACCATGTCACCAATAAACCCAACATAAGAGGTCCCCCATACACCATGTCACCAATATACCCACCATGAGTGGTCACCCATACACCATGTCACCAATATACCCACCATGAGAGGTCCCCATATACCATGTCACCAATATACCCACCATGAGAGGTCCCCATATACCATGTCACCAATATACCCACCATGAGAGGTCCCCACACACCATGTCACCAATATACCCACCATGAGAGGTCCCCACACACCATGTCACCAATATACCCACCATGAGAGGTCCCCATACACCATGTCAACAATATACCCACCATAAGAGGTCCCCACACACCATGTCAACAATATACCCACCATGAGAGGTCCCCCATACACCATGTCAACAATATACCCACCATAAGAGGTCCCCACGCACCATGTCACCAATATATACACCATGAGAGGTCCCCATACACCAGGTCACCAATAAACCCAACATAAGAGGTCCCCCATACACCATGTCACCAATATACCCACCATGAGAGGTCCCCCATACACCATGTCAACAATATACCCAACATAAGAGGTCCCCCATACACCATGTCACCAATATACCCACGATGAGAGGTCCCACACACACCATGTCACCAATATACCCACCATAAGAGGTCCCCATACACCATGTCACCAATATACCCACCATGAGTGGTCACCCATACACCATGTCACCAATATACCCACCATGAGAGGTCCCCATATACCATGTCACCAATATACCCACCATGAGAGGTCCCCACACACCATGTCACCAATATACCCACCATGAGAGGTCCCCACACACCATGTCACCAATATACCCACCATGAGAGGTCCCCACACACCATGTCACCAATATACCCACCATGAGAGGTCCCCACACACCATGTCACCAATATACCCACCATGAGAGGTCCCCATACACCATGTCAACAATATAACCAGACACCATCTAACCAATGTACACACCACGAGAGGTCTTCAGACTTCACCTCACCGCCATACGCAAAATTAATAGTTTAACGGTCATCCTCTCAGCACCGTAACCACCATGACAGATCTTCAAACATACTCACCACAAATGACATTCAAACAATACCTCACCCTTGTGTGAGAAGTCACCAGACACATGATGAAGGCAGCTGGTCCTCTACACCAGTGAAGGCAAATCTTGGCTCCTTGAGTTTTCTGAATTACACGTCTCTCGACAAAGAGAATGTGCTTTGGAGACATCTGCAGCCAAAGTTCACCATCACTGGCCAAGAACATGCAGCACCATGAAACTCCACCAACCTTCACACGGTTAGAGGGACTTTGTAAGTGACTCAAGATCCAGCATCAACCCTAAACCTTCCACAAAAACCGGAACCCCCCAAATCTGCTGACCAGAAAGTCATCTGCAGGCTGAGGTGGGGTGGGAACTCTGCACATAGAACAATCCAAAGCCGTATCCCATTTATAGCATCCCAGGATTGCAGGGATCTCATACTCTGCCCCACAGATGGTTCTGATTATAACTCCCATGATTCTCTCACCATCTATAGCATTCAAAGAATTATGGGAATTGTAGGCATCCATATCTGGGGGGTCAGAGTTTGAGATCCTTGGAATGGAGGTTCGTTGTGGAGTTTGTGGTGGTCAGAAGCTTCCACGGAGTTAAGACACTCTGCAACGTTACCAAATGGGATATAGAGCAGCGTCTTGCCATCGCTGTGACCGGTCAGTGAAAGGCTGACACACCGGAGGGCCAAGAGTCTACCTCTGGACGAGGCCGGTGAATTGTCTCCCTTCACACTCTGCTCCTTCTCCCTCAAATCAGTGCCTCCCCCGCAGTGGACACGGAGGCCATGGGACGGTATTAGGGTGCGGCAGACGCGAATGGACGGATTTCACATTATTTTTAGCATTAATCCTCATTGGGACCTTGGAATGCACAGCTGGAGAAGTCGTGCAAACATCGTGCACCACCCCCGCAGCCGTCCCGCACACGGCACATGCCACGATAGACTGCAAAACACAAGGCGCCTGCATCCCGTCTGGAGCGTGCCTCTCCAATGTATGTGTCAGCTGTGCCCACTACGCATATAACATGTTCCTCACACGTCTGCCGCGCCCACCATGCATCTAACATGTTCCTCGCACGTCTGCCGCGCCCACCATGCTTCTAACATGTTCCTCACATGTCTGCCGCGCCCACCATGCATCTAACATGTTCCTCACACGTCTGCCGCGCCCACCATGCATCTAACATGTTCCTCACACGTCTGCCGCACCCACCATGCATCTAACAGCAGGTTCCTCACGTCTGCCGCGCCCACCATGCATCTAACAGCAGGTTCCTCACATGTCTGCCGCGCCCACCATGCATCTAACATGTTCCTCACACGTCTGCCGCGCCCACCATGCATCTAACATGTTCCTCACATGTCTGCCGCGCCCACCATGCATCTAACATGTTCATCACACGTCTGATGTGCCCACCAAGTGTTTAACATGTTCCTCACATGTATGTCGTGCCCACCACATGTCAAACATGTTCCTCACATGTATGATGTGCCCACCATGCATTTAACATGTTCATCACATGTTTGCAGTGCCCACCATGTGTTTAACATGTTCCTCACATGTCTGTCGTGTCCACCATGCGTTTAACATGTTCCTCACATGTCTGTCATGCCCACCATGTGTTTAACATGTTCCTCACAGGTCTGCCGTGCCCACCACCCTTAACATGTTCCTCACACGTCTGCCGTGCCCACCACATGTCTAACATGTTCCTCACACGTCTGACGTGCCCACCATGCATCTAACATGTTCCTCACACATCTAACATGTTCCTCACATGTCTGTCGTGCCCACCATGCATCTAACATGTTCCTCACATGTCTGCCGTGCCCACCACACATCTAACATGTTCCTCACACGTCTGCCATGCCCACCACATGTCTAACATGTTCCTCACACGTCTGATGTGCCCACCAAGTGTTTAACATGTTCCTCACATGTATGTCGTGCCACCACATGTCAAACATGTTCCTCACATGTATGATGTGCCCACCATGCATTTAACATGTTCATCACATGTTTGCAGTGCCCACCATGTGTTTAACATGTTCCTCACATGTCTGTCGTGTCCACCATGCGTTTAACATGTTCCTCACATGTCTGTCATGCCCACCATGTGTTTAACATGTTCCTCACAGGTCTGCCGTGCCCACCACACTTAACATGTTCCTCACACGTCTGCCGTGCCCACCACATGTCTAACATGTTCCTCACACGTCTGACGTGCCCACCATGCATCTAACATGTTCCTCACACATCTAACATGTTCCTCACATGTCTGTCGTGCCCACCATGCATCTAACATGTTCCTCACATGTCTGCCGTGCCCACCACACATCTAACATGTTCCTCACACGTCTGTCATGCCCACCACATGTCTAACATGTTCCTCACACGTCTGACGTGCCCACCATGCATCTAACATGTTGCTCACACATCTAACATGTTCCTCACATGCCTGCCGTGCCCACCATGCATCTAACATGTTCCTCACACGTTAGATGCATGGTGGGCACGGCAGACATGTGAGGAACATGTTAGATGTGGGAGGAACATGTTAGATGTATGGTGGGCACGGCAGACATGTTCCTCCCACATCTAACATGTTCCTCACACGTCTGCCGTGCCCATCATGCATCTAACATGTTCCTCACACGTCTGCCGGGCCCACCATGTGTTTAACATGTTCCTCACATGTATGATGTGCCCACCACACGTCTAACATGTTCCTCACACATCTAACATGTTCATCACATGTCTGCCGTGCCCACCACATGTCTAACATGTTCCTCACACGTCTGACGTGCCCACCATGCATCTAACATGTTCCTCACACATCTAACATGTTCCTCACATGTCTGTCGTGCCCACCATGCATCTAACATGTTCCTCACACGTCTAACGTGCCCACCATGCATCTAACATGTTCCTCACACGTCTGCCGTGCCCACCATGCGTTTAACATGTTCCTCACACGTCTGCCGTGCCCACCACATGTCTAACCTGTTCCTCACACGTCTGACGTGCCCACCATGCATCTAACATGTTCCTCACACATCTAACATGTTCCTCACATGTCTGTCGTGCCCACCATGCATCTAACATGTTCCTCACATGTCTGCCGTGCCCACCACACATCTAACATGTTCCTCACACGTCTGCCATGCCCACCACATGTCTAACATGTTCCTCACACGTCTAACGTGCCCACCATGCATCTAACATGTTCCTCACACATCTAACATGTTCCTCACATGTCTGCCGTGCCCACCATGCATCTAACATGTTCCTCACATGTTAGATGCATGGTGGGCACGGCAGACGTGTGAGGAACATGTTAGATGTGGGAGGACATGTAGATGCATGGTGGGCACGGCAGACATGTTCCTCCCACATCTAACATGTTCCTCACACGTCTGCCGTGCCCATCATGCATCTAACATGTTCCTCACACGTCTGCCGGGCCCACCATGTGTTTAACATGTTCCTCACATGTATGCTGTGCCCACCACACGTCTAACATGTTCCTCACATGTATGACATGCCCACCATTCATTTAACATGTTTATCACATGTATGTCGTGCCCACCACGCGTCTTAACATGTTCCTCACATGTCTGCCGTGCCTACCACATGTCTGCTGTGCCTGGCACGCTTTTAACATGTTCCTCAAGCATCTGACACACTTCTAATATGTTCCGCACAGATCTGTAGTGCCCACCACATGTCTGCCATGCTTCTGGTCATCATGTGTCTGTCATGCCTGCTGCGTGTTTAACATGTTCATCATGTGTCCGGATATGATAGTCAGAGGTAATGTCTGGAGTAATGTGCCCCTAGATCCTGTGTCACGCCTGAATCCACTGCCACCCCCTCCCCTGCCCAGTCGTCCTGCACAGCGTGATGGCACCGCAGATCTTGCGCAGATCTGGTGTAGCCGTGCTGTTGTACCATGTTTCCGGACACTCACAACTCCAGGATCAGCACCATCTCGGCTTTGCTGGCGAAGATGTCGTGCAGCTTCATGATGCTCGGGTGCTCGAGCTGCTGCAGGATGAACACCTCCCTCTCCACCTGCTCGCGGTCCAGACCCAGGCGGCTGCCCTTGCATTTGCGGGTCTTGATGAACTTGCCGGCGTAGAAGACCCCGGTGCTCTTCTCTCTGCACTTCTTCACCTCTCCGAAATGACCACTGAGGAGACACGACTACAAATAAAGACGCAACAAGGTACCAGGCCAACCCCCTCAGTATGCCTGCAGGGATACAGGTCCCATGAGGCCTAGCTATCCACGAGGTTGCAGAGCACCATGGGATGTGTAGTCCTGATTAATAAATAACCCCCTCCATGTAATATGTGACCTGTAACGGGTCGGTGACCTCACACTGGGGCCGGTGCAGCTGCAGCAATACCCCCACACAGGGTAAATGTGACGGGAGTTGGATTCCAAGTGTCTGAGACTGGCTGGAGCCGGCACTCGTAGCATTGCCCGCACTACATATAGACTGTGTGTCCTTTGGAGAGGAGCGGGTGCCAGCCTCGTGCCCGCAGACTACTGGTGATTATGGCAGAGACTGTTCATAGAAAGTTTGGGCATTGCCTGCTGTATGTGATTTGTGTTAGAGCTCGTTTATGTGTTATGCAAGAATGCTATTGTCTGTCTATTGTCTGGTCCATGTGTATCTTGTCATCTTCCTGAGAGGAGTAACCTCCCAGCCTACCATTGTCTATGGAATGTGTTTATTGGTTTATATTTGAATAGTTTGTAAATCTGCTGTCTGTAATCTTGTTTATCAATCCGGTTACCATTGTCCTGCCTCGTTTAGAAATGTTATGCAAGGTTTAATTTAACCGTCTGTCTCTAATCGAATCTATAGGTTTCCCATTCCAGTAAGGAAGCGGCATTGGCAGAGGAGACCCTGTCGGAGTATGCAGATCTGTTACAGTAAATAAAGGGGATCTCACGTTTGCATTTTGAGCGTTCAGGGAGTGAAGGTATCAGGTAAAATGGGCACATGTACAGGAAGCTGCTGTACCGTACCTCCCAACGGCCATGATTGTGGCATGTTAGTCTGGGTCCCCTATCCTGCCGTCATGGCACTAATACCCCATACACTCCACCGCCCACCGGTGTATGCTGGCTGGATGAGGCGGTGTCACATGCTGCCTGTTCTGGTTCAGACCTGCCCCTGGGTTCCCCACCATGTGGCAATGGAAGGACAGCCCTGACCTGCATATTACAGTGTGATTATGGCATAACCCAGCGCCGCGCTGCCACGAGGGGAGCAGGACAGCTGGACCAGTGTGTGTCTGTGACCGGACCTGCCCAGTTTCTCCAGCAGCTCATACAGATCCTCCACGTTCTCGTGCTTATAGGACGTCATGTTGGCATTAAACACCTCGTCCTCCAGATTCAGCAGCTCGACGTGTCCTCTCCAGGCCTGGACCTCATCCTGAGAAGACTGGGACAAAAAAAATAGACACAGCTATTAAAAGGCCGAGGAGAGTATCCCCAAAATACCTGCCTGGCCGGCAGCCCCGCCACCACAACAACAGAACCGAGCGTGTACACTCAACTGAGCATGCCTTATATTGTGTGAGAGTGCTGCGGGGGAGTATTATGAGGGGAGTACTGCGGGGGAGTATTATGAGGGGAGTACTGCGGGGAAGTATTATGAGGGGAGTACTGCAAGGGAGTATTATGAGGGGAGTACTGCAAGGGAGTATTATGAGGGGAGTACTGCAAGGGAGTATTATGAGGGGAGTACTGCGGGGGAGTATTATGAGGGGAGTACTGCAAGGGAGTATTATGAGGGGAGTACTGCGGGGGAGTATTATGAGGGGAGTACTGCAAGGGAGTATTGAGGGGAGTACTGCAAGGGATATTTGAGGGGAGTACTGCAAGGGAGTATTATGAGGGGAGTACTGCGGGGAGTAATTATGAGGGAGTACTGCAAGGGAGTGAGTACTGCAGGGGAGTATTATGAGGGGAGTACTGCAAGGGAGTATTAGGGGAGTACTGCAAGGGAGTATTATGAGGGGAGTACTGCGGGGGAGTATTATGAGGGGAGTACTGCAAGGGAGTATTATGAGGGGAGTACTGCAGGGGAGTATTATGAGGGGAGTACTGCAAGGGAGTAATATGAGGGGAGTACTGCAAGGGAGTATTATGAGGGGAGTACTGCAGGGGAGTAATATGAGGGGAGTACTGCAGGGGAGTATTATGAGGGGAGTATTCTGAGGGGAGTATTCTGAGGGGAGTATTCTGAGGGGAGTACTGCAAGGGAGTATTAGGGGAGTACTGCAAGGGAGTATTTATGAGGGGGTAACTGCAAGGGAGTATTATGAGGGGAGTACTGCAGGGGAGTATTATGAGGGGAGTACTGCAAGGGATACTGCAGGGGAGTAATATGAGGGGAGTACTGCGGGGTAGTATTCTGAGGGAGTATTCTGAGGGAGTATTCTGAGGGGAGTATTCTGAGGGAGTATTCTGAGGGAGTATTCTGAGGGGAGTACTGCAGGGGAGTAATATGAGGGGAGTACTGCGGGGAGTATTATGAGGGGGGAGTATTCTGAGTGGAGTATCTGAGGGAGCTGCAGGGGAGTATTATGAGGGAGTACTGCGGGGAGTATTATGAGGGGAGTATGAAGGAGTATTATGAGGGGTACTGCGGGGGAGTATTATGAGGGGAGTACTGCAAGGGAGTATTATGAGGGGAGTACTGCAAGGGAGTATTATGAGGGGAGTACTGCAGGGGAGTACTGCAGGGGAGTAATATGAGGGGAGTACTGCGGGGGAGTATTATGAGGGGAGTACTGCGGGGAGTATTGTGAGGGGAGTACTGCGAGGGAGTATTGTGAGGGGAGTACTGCGAGGGAGTATTGTGAGGGGAGTACTGCGGGGGAGTATTGTGAGGGGAGTATTGTGAGGGGAGTACGGAGGGAAGTATTATGAGGGGAGTATTATGGGAGTACTGTGGTGGAGTATTATTATGGGAGTACTGCGGTGGAGTATTATTATGGGAGTACTGCGGTGGAGTATTATGATGGGAGTACTGTGGGGAGTATTATGATGGGAGTACTGCGGGGAGTATTATGATGGGAGTACTGCGGTGGAGCATTATTATGGGAGTACTGCGGTGGAGTATTATTATGGGAGTACTGCGGTGGAGTATTATGATGGGAGTACTGCGGTGGAGTAATATGACGGGAGTACTGCGGGGAGATTGTTAGTCTGACAAATACCCTAATTTCAAGTCACATTAACCCTTCAGTCACCAGGACACCGCACTGAGGGCCTGGCTTCACCTGGTGGAATCAGATTTCCCTCAGACGCTGCTCCCTGGAGTTGGAGATTTGGAACGGGGAGCGAGGCCCTCAGAAAGAGGAGCCAGGCCTGTGGAACGGGGAGCGAGGCCCTCAGAAAGAGGAGCCAGGCCTGTGGAACGGGGAGCGAGGCCCTCAGAAAGAGGAGCCAGGTCTGTGGAACGGGGAGCGAGGCCCTCAGAAAGAGGAGCCAGGCCTGTGGAACGGGGAGCGAGGCCCTCAGAAAGAGGAGCCAGGCCTGTGGAACGGGGAGCGAGGCCCTCAGAAAGAGGAGCCAGGCCTGTGGAACGGGGAGCGAGGCCCTCAGAAAGAGGAGCCAGGCCTGTGGAACGGGGAGCCAGGCCTGTGGAACGGGGAGCGAGGCCCTCAGAAAGGGGAGCCAGAGTGGGAAGCCAGGCACACATTACAGATTGCGTGAGGCTCCTGGCCCATTATCCAGGATGAGTTTTAGGAGCAGCCATGTGATAGAAGCAGGACGCGACGCGTTTCGCCTGACACCGCAGTGTAAAGCCGGCGATAATCTGCCAGGCCCCGCCGAGCTCCCCATCATACCAAGCAGCACCACCACCAGACATGCCGCAGCCCCACAACCAAGCCACACGCTCACCTTCCGGCCTCCAGCAGGGCCCGGGGCCCCCACACTGGAGACATCCGGGACCCCGACCCCCTCTGCCATTGGCTGGAAACACAAAGGATGACGTTAGGTGGCATCGCCATGGAAACAGCGCTACATCACTCACAGAACCCTCATGTAATGCATGGAGAGGTGACCTATGACCCTCACTTACCTGGGACAGACTCACAGCTCGAGGCTGGAACCGGTTACAGAAAAGCTAAAAAAGCATTTATTGGCACAAAATGTGTTTTAAAATTCAGGACAAAAAAAAACACAAACGAGGAAAAACGTGTCAAACACAGAATTCACTGAGTGAAGGATTCCCACCCAAAACATGGCACCCACTGCGGCCAATCAGCACGCAGGACAGCGCCAAACCTGTGCCTCTGGGCGCGGAGCCTCCCCTGCCCAATGTATCACCGGCCCCGACCCCCCCCTACGCTAGAGCCAAAAACACGGCACCCACTGCGGCCAATCAGCATGCAGGACAGCGCCAAAAACCTGTGCCTCTGGGCGCGGAGCCTCCCCCTGCCATGTATCACCGCCCGACCCCCCTACACGCTGAGCCAAAACACGGCACCCACTGCGGCCAATCAGCACGCAGGACAGAGCCAAACCTGTGCCTCTGGGCGCGGAGCCTCCCCCTGCCATGTATCACCGCCCGACCCCCCCCTACACGCTGAGCCAAAACACGGCACCTCACTGCGGCCAATCAGCATGCAGGACAGCGCCAAACCTGTGCCTCTGGGCGCGGAGCCTCCCCCTGCCATGTATCACCGCCCCGACCCCCCTACACGCTGAGCCAAAACACGGCACCCACTGCGGCCAATCAGCACGCAGGACAGAGCCAAAACTGTGCCTCTGGGCGCGGGCCTCCCCCCTGCCATGTATCACCGCCCCGACCCCCCCCTACACGCTGAGCCAAAACACGGCACCCACTGCGGCCAATCAGCACGCAGGACAGAGCCAAACCTGTGCCTCTGGGCGCGGAGCCTCACCCTGCCATGTATCACCGCCCCGACCCCCCCCTACACGCTGAGCCAAAACACGGCACCCACTGCGGCCAATCAGCACGCAGGACAGAGCCAAACCTGTGCCTCTGGCGCGGAGCCTCCCCCTGCCATGTATCACCGCCCGACCCCCCTACACGCTGAGCCAAAACACGGCACCCACTGCGGCCAATCAGCATGCAGGACAGCGCCAAACCTGTGCCTCTGGGCGCGGAGCCTCCCCCTGCCATGTATCACCGCCCCGACCCCCCCTACACGCTGAGCCAAAACACGGCACCCACTGCGGCCAATCAGCATGCAGGACAGCGCCAAACCTGTGCCTCTGGGCGCGGAGCCTCCCCCTGCCATGTATCACCGCCCGACCCCCCCTACACGCTGAGCCAAAACACGGCACCCACAGCGGCCGAGAGGGGAGGAGACCCGGTCACATGGAGGGAAGGAGACCCGGTCACATGGAGGGAAGGAGACCCGGTCACATGGAGGATGGAGGGAAGGAGACCCGGTCTCATGGAGGATGGAGGGAAGGAGACCCGGTCACATGGAGGGAAGGAGACCCGGTCACATGGAGGGAAGGAGACCCGGTCACAATGGAGGGAAGGAGACCGGTCACATGGAGGGAAGGAGACCCGGTCTCATGGAGGGAAGGAGACCCGGTCACATGGATGGAAGGAGACCCGGTCACATGGAGGGAAGGAGACCCGGTCACATGGAGGGAAGGAGACCCGGTCTCATGGAGGGAAGGAGACCCGGTCTCATGGAGGGAAGGAGACCCGGTCTCATGGAGGGAAGGAGACCCGGTCTCATGGAGGGAAGGAGACCCGGTCACATGGAGGGAAGGAGACCCGGTCACATGGAGGGAAGGAGACCCGGTCACATGGAGGGAAGGAGACCGGTCACATGGAGGGAAGGAGACCCGGTCACATGGAGGGAAGGAGACCCGGTCACATGGAGGGAAGGAGACCCGGTCACATGGAGGGAAGGAGACCCGGTCACATGGAGGGAAGGAGACCCGGTCACATGGAGGAAGGAGACCCGGTCACATGGAGGGAAGGAGACCCGGTCACATGGAGGGAAGGAGACCGGTCACATGGAGGGAAGGAGACCCGGTCACATGGAGGGAAGGAGACCCGGTCACATGGAGGGAAGGAGACCCGGTCACATGGAGGGAAGGAGACCCGGTCACATGAGAGGAGGAGACCCGGTCACATGAGAGGAGGAGACCCAGTCACATGAGGGGAGGAGACCCGGTCACGAGAGGGGAGGAGACCCGGTCACGAGAGGGGAGGAGACACGGTCACGAGAGGAGGCGACACGGTCACATGAGAGGAGGTGACACGGTCACATGAGAGGAGGCGACACGGTCACATGAGAGGAGGAGACACGGTCACATGAGAGGAGGAGACCCGGTCACATGAGGGGAGGAGACCCGGTCACGAGAGGGGAGGAGACCCGGTCACGAGAGGGGAGGAGACCCGGTCACGAGAGGGGAGGAGACACGGTCACGAGAGGGGAGGAGACACGGTCACATGAGAGGAGGAGACACGGTCACATGAGAGGAGGAGACACGGTCACATGAGGGGAGGAGACCCGGTCACATGAGACGAGGAGAACCGGTCACATGAGGGGAGGAGACCCGGTCACATGAGACGAGGAGAACCGGTCACGAGAGGGGAGGAGTCCTGGTCACGAAAGGAGGAGACCTGGTCACGAGAGGGGAGGAGTCCTGGTCACGAAAGGGAGGAGACCTGGTCACGAAAGGGAGGAGACCTGGTCACGAAAGGGAGGAGACCTGGTCACGAAAGGGAGGAGACCTGGTCACGAAAGGGAGGAGACCTGGTCACGAAAGGGAGGAGACCTGGTCACGAGAGGTTGAGGAGACCTGGTCACGAGAAAGGAGGACGCGGCTACTCACAGGGAGATTCAGAACATGATGGCGCAGCGCGTTGCCCCCTCCTCGCCGCTCCTCTCCTGCGTCACGGGGATCTCGTACCTGCAGGGATGAAGGGAAGAGGCTGAGCGTGTGTGGGACGAGGCTCCTCACGGCAGATGTGGCTGTGTCGCGGTGACGCCGTGCCCTCTGCGAGCTTTTTATTCAAAGCGTGCAGCGAGTCTAATCTGCCCGTCACACGCGGGGGATTAACACCGAGTATCCGCTCACGGAGGCCGCGATGCAGAACAGGGAGGAGAAAAACTACGTTTATTACCAGAAAATTCTACCGGGATTCTGAAATCGAAATCTGCAGCTGTCACCATGGAAACCAGTGTTATTACCCACCCCACCGCCTGTCCTGTCCCTCTCCTCCGAGACCCCAATATATAAATCGACAAACACCCCCCCCCAGTCACTTCCAGGACCAGACAATTTACACCTCGGGGCGTCCGGCACTCACAGGGTAAAACGCCTGGCAAGAAAAACGTGATTAGGAACGACTAAAAGGAGCCGCAGAGTGATCAGGAAACCCCTGTCCCCAAAACTGTCATTTACTGGATATAAGAGGCTGGTTACCTGCTTCTGTCGGCCTCTTCCCTCACCACCGCCACGGCCGCTGCGTGCTCAGGGGCCAATATTCAGCTGAGAGTTAACCAGGAATTAACCCAAAATACCAATTACCCCCCCCCCCACAAACTGCAACTCCCATCACCCCGACCAAGAACAGACCCAACCAACTGCACAGTAAATCAACACCCAGTGCTAAAGAACCACCAAAACCTGCGCCCACAGAGCTCACAATCAATCACACAGGGACCTCTGCAGAACGTGGCGTGTCTGTACAGCGCTGTGTGACCGGGGCGTCAGACCTCAGCATGCGCACCTTATAAACAGCGCCTTTCATTCATTTCTCAGAAAACAGACCACTGCTACCCCCCACAAGCGCGTGACTCGAGGGGGAAACGTACACAAAACCTACATTGTATCCTCAGAGAAGCACAAAGCACAGCTCCACACAATACACGGAGAGCAGGGGAGCATCACTATACATATCATTAATGTTCTGTAATAAAACATGATGTCCACAGCAATAAGACTCAGTAATGTGCAGTGTGTATGAGTGTATCACAGAGCTCCACAGCAATAAGACTCAGTAATGTGCAGTGTGTATGAGTGTATCACAGAGCTCCACAGCAATAAAACTCACAGTAATGTGCGGTGTGTATGAGTGTATCACAGAGCTTCACAGCAATAAAACTCACAGTAATGTGCAGTGTGTATGAGTGTATCACAGAGCTTCACAGCAATAAGACTCAGTAATGTGCAGTGTGTATGAGCGTATCACAGAGCTCCACAGCAATAAAACTCACAGTAATGTGCGGTGTGTATGAGTGTATCACAGAGCTTCACAGCAATAAAACTCACAGTAATGTGCAGTGTGTATGAGTGTATCACAGAGCTTCACAGCAATAAAACTCACAGTAATGTGCAGTGTGTATGAGTGTATCACAGAGTTTCACAGCAATAAGACTCAGTAATGTGCGGTGTGTATGAGCGTATCACAGAGCTTCACAGCAATAAAACTCACAGTAATGTGCAGTGTGTATGAACATATCACAGAGCTCCACAGCAGTAACAATCCCATGTGCATGACTGAATTTGTCCTGTACAGACCGGTCACACAGTGAGGGCGCTCGCTCTGTACAGACCGGTCACACGGTGAGGGCGCTCGCTCTGTACAGACCGGTCACACGGTGAGGGCGCTCGCTCTGTACAGACCGGTCACACGGTGAGGGCGCTCGCTCTGTACAGACCGGTCACATGTTGAGGGCACCTGCTCTGTACAGACCGGTCACATGGTGAGGGCGCTCTGTAGAGACCGGTCACACGGTGAGGGCGCTCGCTCTGTACAGACCGGTCACACGGTGAGGGCGCTCGCTCTGTACAGACCGGTCACACGGTGAGGGCGCTCGCTCTGTACAGACCGGTCACACAGTGAGGGCGCTCGCTCTGTACAGACCAGTCACACGGTGAGGGCGCTCGCTCTGTACAGACCAGTCACACGGTGAGGGCGCTCGCTCTGTACAGACCGGTCACACGGTGAGGGCGCTTGCACTGTACAGACCGGTCACATGGTGAGGGCGCCTGCTCTGTACAGACCGGTCACACGGTGAGGGCGCTCGCTCTGTACAGACCGGTCACACAGTGAGGGCGCTCGCTCTGTACAGACCGGTCACACAGTGAGGGCGCTCGCTCTGTAGAGTCCGGTCACATGGTGAGGGCGCTCTGTACAGACCGGTCACACGGTGAGGGCGCTCGCTCTGTAGAGTCCGGTCACACGGTGAGGGCGCCTGCTCTGTACAGACCGGTCACACAGTGAGGGCGCTCGCTCTGTACAGACCGGTCACACAGTGAGGGCGCTCGCTCTGTAGAGTCCGGTCACATGGTGAGGGCGCTCTGTACAGACCGGTCACACAGTGAGGGCGCTCGCTCTGTACAGACCGGTCACACAGTGAGGGCGCTCGCTCTGTAGAGTCCGGTCACATGGTGAGGGCGCTCTGTACAGACCGGTCACACGGTGAGGGCGCTCGCTCTGTAGAGTCCGGTCACACGGTGAGGGCGCCTGCTCTGTACAGACCGGTCACACGGTGAGGGCGCTCGCTCTGTACAGACCGGTCACACGGTGAGGGTGCTCGCTCTGTACAGACCGGTCACATGGTGAGGGTGCTCGCTCTGTACAGACCGGTCACACGGTGAGGGTGCTCGCTCTGTACAGACCGGTCACATGGTGAGGGCGCTCACTCTGTACAGACCGGTCACACAGTGAGGGCGCCTGCTCTGTACAGACCGGTCACACGGTGAGGGCGCTCGCTCTGTACAGACCGGTCACACGGTGAGGGCGCTCGCTCTGTACAGACCGGTCACATGGTGAGGGCGCTCGCTCTGTACAGACCGGTCACACGGTGAGGGCGCTCGCTCTGTACAGACCGGTCACACAGTGAGGGCGCTCGCTCTGTACAGACCAGTGAAATCACTCGCTCACAGATTTTCCAGTGAAAACATTTCCTGCAGCTTCCGCTTTGCAGATAATCTCACTTCCTTCATGTGCCCAGAGACGCACCAGACGGGCGGAAGAGGGCAGAGCAGGTGGGTAACACTATTAACCCATTCACTACTTAAAGGATGCAGAGCTAGCCCCACTGCCTTGCAGTGCCCAAACTACGTGCCCTTTCAGCAGAGGAAAACACCACAGAGGACACACACTGGCATGAAGCCGCTCCCTCACTGGGCACAGGACGCTCACTGACACGTAGCAGCTCCCTCACTGGGCACAAGACGCTCACTGGCACGCAGCGGCTCCCTCACTGGGCACAGGACGCTCACTGGCACGCAGCGGCTCCCTCACTGGGCACAAGACGCTCACTGGCACGCAGCGGCTCCCTCACTGGGCACAGGACGCTCACTGGCACGCAGCGGCTCCCTCACTGGGCACAAGACGCTCACTGGCACGCAGCGGCTCCCTCACTGGGCACAGGACGCTCACTGGCACGCAGCGGCTCCCTCACTGGGCACAGGACGCTCACTGGCACGCAGCGGGCTCCCTCACTGGGCACAAGACGCTCACTGGCACGTAGCGGGCTCCCTCACTGGGCACAATACGCTGTTACGTCCTCAGCCCCTGCTGCGCTCCCTGGGGGGGTTTAGGCATGGTTATGTGCCACTGCCTGGTTGTGCTAACACATTGTGATGGCCGATCGGCGTCTGAGGGGGCGGGACCTGGCGTGGTCAGGAGGAGCCGCTGGGTTTAAAGGAGGGTGCGAGGAGTTGCCTCGTCGCCCTGACGTGGAGTTTAGTTCCCGCATCTCCCGCTTTTGCTTTCAGTGTGTTTCCAGTTGCCGACCTGTTTTGTCTCCGAATCCTGCTCCTGTTTTTGACCCGGCTTCTCTTTGACCATTCTCTCGTTTATCCCATATATCAGTTCATATTGCTGAGCGTTGTGTGTTTAACCCAATGTATGCCGCTGGGGTTTGGGCCTGCCACCTGGGTTCATACTGCTCTTGTTCTGGGGTAATATCTGCCGCCTTATCGGGGTCGTGTTCGAGACCTAAGGTTTCCGTATCTGTGTTAAACTGTCTTTACGCGAGATTAGGGAAAGATAGGGACAGCTTGTTCTCTACCACCTATTATTGTAATACATACGCCAAGTGTAACACTGGCAGGTGATGGGCTTCCTCACTGGGCACAGGACACTCACTGGCAGGTGATGGGCTCCCTCACTGGGCACAGGACACTCACTGGCAGGTGATGGGCTTCCTCACTGGGCACAGGACACTCACTGGCAGGTGATGGGCTTCCTCACTGGGCACAGGACACTCACTGGCAGGTGATGGGCTTCCTCACTGGGCACAGGACACTCACTGGCAGGTGATGGGCTTCCTCACTGGGCACAGGACACTCACTGGCACATGGTGGGCACCCTTACCGGATAGTTAAAGCTGGTTTTGCACCGACGGCAGATACTGCCAGCAGGAATAAACCAAACGGGTTGGGCTGGCTGTGAAAACAATATGCCCTCCCCATCTATAAATCATGAGTAACACCCTGCTGCCCGTTCTCACGATTCCCTGTGACCCGCAGCTCTGAACATGTATCAACACGAGGGCACCGCTCGCTGTATACACACGTACCCAGGCCGGCGGGCACCGCTCGCTGTATACACACACGTACCCAGACCGGAGGGCACCGCTCGCTGTATACACACACGTACCCAGGCCGGCGGGCACCGCTCGCTGTATATACACACGTACCCAGACCGGAGGGCACCGCTCGCTGTATACACACGTACCCAGACCGGAGGGCACCGCTCGCTGTATACACACGTACCCAGATCGGAGGGCACGGTACGAGCCTAACACTGAGCGGAATACTGCATCTAGTAATGAGTGGAACGCTGAGCCGGGTAATGAGTGGAACGCTGAGCCGGGTAATGAGTGGAACGCTGAGCCGGGTAATGAGAGGAACGCTGAGCCGGGTAATGAGAGGAACGCTGAGCCGGGTAATGAGAGGAACGCTGAGCCGGGTAATGAGAGGAACGCTGAGCCGGGTAATGAGTGGAACGCTGAGCCGGGTAATGAGAGGAACGCTGAGCCGGGTAATGAGTGGAACGCTGAGCCGGGTAATGAGAGGAACGCTGAGCCGGGTAACGAGAGGAACGCTGAGCCGGGTAATGAGAGGAACGCTGAGCCGGGTAACGAGAGGAACGCTGAGCCGGGTAACGAGAGGAACACTGAGCCGGGTAACGAGAGGAACGCTGAGCCGGGTAACGAGCGGAACGCTGAGCCGGGTAACGAGCGGAACGCTGAGCCGGGTAATGAGTGGAACGCTGAGCCGGGTAATGAGCGGAACGCTGAGCCGGGTAATGAGCGGAACGCTGAGCCGGGTAATGAGCGGAACGCTGAGCTGGGTAATGGGCGGAACGCTGAGCCGGGTAATGAGCGGAATGCTGAGCCGGGTAATGAGTGGAATGCTGAGCCGGGTAATGAGCGGAATGCTGAGCCGGGTAATGAGCGGAATGCTGAGCCGGGTAATGAGTGGAATGCTGAGCCGGGTAATGAGCGGAATGCTGAGCCGGGTAATGAGTGGAACGCTGAGCCGGGTAATGAGCGGAACGCTGAGCCGGGTAATGAGCGGAACGCTGAGCCGGGTAATGAGCGGAACGCTGAGCCGGGTAATGAGCGGAATGCTGAGCCAGGTAATGAGTGGAATGCTGAGCCAGGTAATGAGCGGAATGCTGAGCCGGGTAATGAGCGGAATGCTGAGCCGGGTAATGAGCGGAATGCTGAGCCGGGTAATGAGCGGAATGCTGAGCCGGGTAATGAGCGGAATGCTGAGCCGGGTAATGAGCGGAATGCTGAGCCGGGTAATGAGCGGAATGCTGAGCCGGGTAATGAGCGGAATGCTGAGCCGGGTAATGAGAGGAACGCTGAGCCGGGTAATGAGCGGAATGCTGAGCCGGGTAATGAGTGGAACGCTGAGCCAGGTAATGAGCGGAATGCTGAGCCGGGTAATGAGCGGAATGCTGAGCCGGGTAATGAGAGGAATGCGGAATTAGGTTTCCTCCAAGTCGGCCTCCTGGCTCAGGGGAACATAGACCTCCCCCGTGGAAATGCTGGCCATTTCAGTCAGCAGGGTCCGCCCCCGAGGAGCAGTTCGCTCTGCTCCAGAAACACTCAATGAATCCAGTGAGACTAGCAGCGGGATGCACTCGACTTGGATTTCTCCTCATAAAAAGGGGATTTTGAGGTTTAATCCGGCACTATACAAGGTCAGGGATCACCGGTGACGGACACCAGAGTCGCAGCTCCTCACGTTCCCCTGAGAGGCGCGTTTCATCCTAGTTTGGTATTTTCCAGAGACGCGGCGCCCGGAGCGGCCAGAGGAATTACTCGATTTTTTAAACTTACTATATTAGGAAGCGTCTGAGAAGCGACGCCGCACAATACAGCGACTCCCGCACCTCTGTATAACAGAACGTGTGGCCCCAGTCATATCACCGTGCTACATTTTACACAGACTTTACATAGCGCCAGCATATTCCACAGTGCTGCACAAAGTGTGCGAAGAAGGGCGATACATTAAAAGAGCAAACATTGCATAAGGAGTATGACTGGTTGACCCCGGAGCTTGCAATCTATATGCTGTATATACATTGTGGGCGCCTACACATACCGAGACATATGTACGCACCTACCTCACAATACATACGGCTCGGTGTTTCTCAAAAGAACACGTGCCGGGGAGACTTGAGGCGGCGCTGAGGCTGAAGCGGTGTCAGGTACTGTACCGGGGTGCTACAGAAATGTCAGGATTCTGAGACCGGGATGCGGTGATGCCAAAACAGGGGTCTGCGGTGAGGGGTGAGGTTGCTGCTGGAAGCATCAAAAAAGCAGGGGGAAAATCAGGAGACACAATACCGGAGGGTCTGCAAACACACGGGTTTTGGTTTTCAGGAAACCACAGGGGAGCCACAGCACAGGTCCTCATCCTGCTGAGAGCAGATACAACGAATGCTGAAGCCGGGAACAGAAGGGGGGGGGGGGTGACACTTTAATAACGGATAGGTCAGATGACCTGGAGTGTGTGAGCGCGTGAGTGTGTGAGCGAGTGTGAGCGCGTGAGTGTGTGAGCGCGTGTGAGCGCGTGAGTGTGTGAGTGTGTGAGTGTGTCAGCGCGTGAGTGTGTGAGTGAGTGTGAGCGCGTGAGTGAGTGTGAGCGCGTGAGTGTGTGAGCGCGTGAGTGTGTCAGCGCGTGAGTGTGTGAGTGTGAGCGCGTGAGCGTGTGAGCGCGTGAGCGTGTGAGTGTGTGAGCGCGTGAGTGTGTGAGTGAGTGTGAGCGCGTGAGTGTGTGAGTGAGTGTGAGCGCGTGAGTGTGTGAGCGCGTGAGTGTGTGAGCGCGTGAGTGTGTCAGCGCGTGAGTGTGTCAGCGCGTGAGTGTGTGAGTGAGTGTGAGCGCGTGAGTGTGTGAGCGCGTGGGTGTGTGAGCGCGTGAGTGTGTGAGTGAGTGTGAGCGCGTGAGTGTGTGAGCGTGTGAGTGCGTGCTTTTAACTATGTAGCTTCTGGAACACAGTGCTGGAAACAAACAGGACTGACATGCAGGATTGAAAGGGTGCTGCCCTGCATGGATCAGGAGCCTGACCAGCAGCGTCTCCATGGATACACGGTGCGGCGCTGAGGCTGAAGCAGTGTTTCCATGGATACAGGGTGCGGCGCTGAGGCTGAAGCAGTGTTTCCATGGATACAGGGTGTGGCGCTGAGGCTGAAGCAGTGTTTCCATGGATACAGGGTGTGGCGCTGAGGCTGAAGCAGTGTTTCCATGGATACAGGGTGCGGCGCTGAGGCTGAAGCAGTGTTTCCATGGATACAGGGTGCGGCGCTGAGGCTGAAGCAGTGTTTCCATGGATACAGGGTGCGGCGCTGAGGCTGAAGCAGTGTTTCCATGGATACAGGGTGTGGCGCTGAGGCTGAAGCAGTGTTTCCATGGTTACAGAGATGTGGCATCGAGGCTGAAGCAGCGTCTCCATGGTTACAGAGATGTGGCGCTGAGGCTGAAGCAGCGTCTCCATGGTTACAGAGATGTGGCATCGAGGCTGAAGCAGCGTCTCCATGGTTACAGAGATGTGGCATCGAGGCTGAAGCAGCGTCTCCATGGTTACAGAGATGTGGCAGAGGCTGAAGCAGCATCTCCATGGTTACAGAGATGTGGCATCGAGGCTGAAGCAGCGTCTCCATGGTTACAGAGATGTGGCAGAGGCTGAAGCAGCGTCTCCATGGTTACAGAGATGTGGCAGAGGCTGAAGCAGTGTCTCCATGGTTACAGAGATGTGGCAGAGGCTGAAGCAGCGTCTCCATGGTTACAGAGATGTGGCAGAGGCTGAAGCAGCGTCTCCATGGTTACAGAGATGTGGCATCGAGGCTGAAGCAGTGTCTGCATGGTTACAGAGATGTGGCGCTGAGGCTGAAGCAGCGTCTCCATGGTTACAGAGATGTGGCGCTGAGGCTGAAGCAGCGTCTCCATGGTTACAGAGATGTGGCGCTGAGGCTGAAGCAGCGTCTCCATGGTTACAGAGATGTGGCATCGAGGCTGAAGCAGTGTCTGCATGGTTACAGAGATGTGGCGCTGAGGCTGAAGCAGCGTCTCCATGGTTACAGAGATGTGGCGCTGAGGCTGAAGCAGCGTCTCCATGGTTACAGAGATGTGGCGCTGAGGCTGAAGCAGCGTCTCCATGGTTACAGAGATGTGGCATCGAGGCTGAAGCAGCGTCTCCATGGTTACAGAGATGTGGCGCTGAGGCTGAAGCAGCGTCTCCATGGTTACAGAGATGTGGCGCTGAGGCTGAAGCAGCGTCTCCATGGTTACAGAGATGTGGCGCTGAGGCTGAAGCAGCGTCTCCATGGTTACAGAGATGTGGCATCGAGGCTGAAGCAGCGTTTCCATGGTTACAGAGATGCAGTGCTGAGGCTGAAGCAGCGTCTCCATGGTTACAGAGATGTGGCGCTGAGGCTGAAGCAGCGTCTCCATGGTTACAGAGATGTGGCATCGAGGCTGAAGCAGCGTTTCCATGGTTACAGAGATGCAGTGCTGAGGCTGAAGCAGCGTCTCCATGGTTACAGAGATGTAGCGATGAGGCTGAAGCAGCGTCTCCATGGTTACAGAGATGTGGCGCTGAGGCTGAAGCAGCGTCTCCATGGTTACAGAGTGGCCACTCCATGTAGCTGATACATTAAAATTTATTCTATCCTGTGGTTTTAACCCTTTGTCTGCCAGGATGGTGAGTGTTGGCACCTGTGGGAGCAGGAGTAGCTGCAGGAGTAGAGAATGGATGAAAGTCGTTGATCTGGGGTCGGGGCGGGGGGCGGGGTTCTGCACCGCAAGTCGGGAGTAAAGGAAACGCTTATCAGTCGGCACCCATGTTCTCGCCAGCAAAGCAAAACCTGACGCCCAGAGATAAGCTGGACGCGGCGGACAGGAAACGCAGTTTGGGGAGGTTTCCTCTTATTGGCAGAGTTTATTATGAGGGGATTTAGGTCATTTTACAATTATTTAATGGACGCGGCGCAGGCTCTTCCTAAGCTTCACATGATAGGTCACAGATTAACCCCTTCGGCTCCACAGTTACCTAACTCAGTGGAGGCCATGGTATGGACCTTGGATGGGGGTTCTGCAGTCGGGGCATTAATGACCTGACCTCTCACTCGATGATCGCTTGCAGTGCAGATCGTGAGGGTCCTCAGTGATACCACGTGGCGGCAGGTCTCATCATCCGGCCCAACGCTCTGTACACTCAATCCACAGACACATACAGAGACAGAAGAGAGGGTCCGTCTGGGTTATCAGATCCGGGGAAGGCAGGCGGGTAACACCGGGGGCTTCTCACCCCTCTGCTTGGCAATGCAGGGCGCGGGAAGTGGCTGCACCTCTCAGCCAATCCTGACCATCTCATAACCGTGCCAGGAGGACGAGGGAGCCAGGAATTTGAGCCGGTTAGGACAATCCTGACGCACAAGGTCATGGCTGGACACCTTAAAATGGGCCACATCACCTAAACTGTGCTCAAACCCTAACTAGGACACCAATACCAGAAACAATGACCCCGCTCTGCTGCACAAAGGGTTAATGCCGCTGTATTCTGCAACATTCCAGCTCAGTGGTATGTGCCTGCGCGGTGATGTCAGGCCGTCCATCCCTGATACAGGGGACTACAACTCCCAGGATGCCCAGCAGCATTAAACGTTTCCAGTTACTTTGATGTAAATTATGGAATTACCGGTGAATAGGCATCGCGACTCCCTGCCGGAAGCCATGACACCCTGACCATGACTCCTCCTGCCGCCGCGTGGCTGGGAATGATAGGAGTCACTATTCAGAGAGGATTGTGGGATTGAGCCGACAGAAAAAACAAACAAAACCAAATACTGAACCAACCGGTCTGACCGGTCACACCACGGCAGCGACGCACAGCACGACCGGAGTGTCACAGCAAAGCATCATGGGGGACCTCACCTCTGTCCTGCACAGTTTGGGTCTGATGGCAATTGTCCCAAAACCACATATCACATGACCTGCCCCCCCCCGGCCTGTGACATCACACTAGAAAGGGATTCCCCCCCCCTGCACGTACATGTACCACCTGTTCCCAGGGGCCACAGGATATACGTTGTCGCGCTGTGATACCGGTGCGTCTACGCTGAGGTGTGCATCGTAACACAAACTGACCCCGACGGCACGGGGGATCATTCACTAAACTGCGCACCACAAGACAAATAACACATTATAAAACAACGATGGAAAGACGTCTCACATTCCTAAAACGTGCAAACCCATGCGAGTCCAGAACGCATCATACCTGCCAAGCGTCCTCACTCAGGAGATCAAGTCCCTATACCAGGATCATCACACACTGACCACCTCTTCTAATGACCATCTTAACGAGCTCCTCCATATATCCAGGGTGTGCGGGTTTGTTTTTAGGGGCTCCTCCATATATTCAGGGTGTGCGGGTGTGTTTTTAGGGGTTCCTCCATATATTCAGGGTGTGTGTGTGTGTTTTTAGGGGCTCCTCCATATATTCAGGGTGTGCGGGTGTCTTTTTAGGGGTTCATCCATATATTCAGGGTGTGCGGGTGTCTTTTTAGGGGTTCCTCCATATATTCAGGTGTGTGTGTGTGTTTTTAGGGGCTCCTCCATATATTCAGGGTGTGCGGGTGTGTTTTTAGGGGCTCCTCCATATATTCAGGGTGTATTTTTAGGGGTTCCTCCATATATTCAGGGTGTGCGTTTTTAGGGGTTCCCCCATATATTCAGGGTGTGTTTTTAGGGGTTCCTCCATATATTCAGGGTGTGCGGGTGTGTTTTTAGGGGTTCCTCCATATATTCAGGGTTGCGGTGTGTTTTTAGGGGTTCCTCCATATATTCAGGGTGTGCGGGTGTGTTTTTAGGGGTTCCTCCATATATTCAGGGTGTGCGGGTGTGTTTTTAGGGGACTCCTCCATATATTCAGGGTGTGTGGGTGTGTTTTTAGGGGCTCCTCCATATATTCAGGGTGTGTGTGTGTGTTTTTAGGGGTTCCTCCATATATTCAGGGTGTATTTTTAGGGGTTCCTCCATATATTCAGGGTGTGCGTTTTTAGGGGTTCCTCCATATATTCAGGGTGTGCGGGTGTGTTTTTAGGGGCTCCTCCATATATTCAGGGTGTGCGGGTGTCTTTTTAGGGGTTCCTCCATATATCCAGGGTGTGCGGGTTTGTTTTTAGGGGCTCCTCCATATATTCAGGGTGTGCGGGTGTCTTTTTAGGGGTTCCTCCATATATTCAGGGTGTGCGGGTGTGTTTTTAGGGGCTCCTCCATATATTCAGGGTGTATTTTTAGGGGTTCCTCCATATATTCAGGGTGTGCGTTTTTAGGGGTTCCTCCATATATTCAGGGTGTGCGGGTGTGTTTTTAGGGGTTCCTCCATATATTCAGGGTGTGCGGGTGTCTTTTTAGGGGTTCCTCCATATATTCAGGGTGTGTGGGTGTGTTTTTAGGGGCTCCTCCATATATTCAGGGTGTGCGGTGTCTTTTTAGGGTTCCTCCATATTCAGGGTGTGTGTGTGTGTTTTTAGGGGCTCCTCCATATATTCAGGGTGTATTTTTAGGGGTTCCTCCATATATTCAGGTGTGCGTTTTTAGGGGTTCCTCCATATATTCAGGGTGTGGGGTGTGTTTTTAGGGGTTCCTCCATATATTCAGGGTGTGCTGGTGTCTTTTTAGGGGCTCCTCCATATATTCAGGGTGTATTTTTAGGGGTTCCTCCATATATTCAGGGTGTGCGTTTTTAGGGGTTCCTCCATATATTCAGGGTGTGCGGGTGTTTTAGGGGTTCCTCCATATATTCAGGGTGTGTGGGTGTCTTTTTAGGGGTTCTCCATAATATTCAGGGTGTGTTGTGTGTTTTTAGGGGCTCCTCCATATATTCAGGGTGTATTTTTAGGGGTTCCCCTCATATATTCAGGGTGTGCGTTTTTAGGGGTTCCTCCATATATTCAGGGTGTGCGGGTGTGTTTTTAGGGGTTCCTCCATATATTCAGGGTGTGCTGGTGTCTTTTTAGGGGCTCCTCCATATATTCAGGGTGTGCGGGTTTGTTTTTAGGGGCTCCTCCATATATCAGGTGTGCGGGTGTCTTTTTAGGGGTTCCTCCATATATTCAGGGTGTGCGGGGTTGTGTTTTTTAGGGGCTCCTCCATATATTCAGGGTGTGCGGGTGTCTTTTTAGGGGTCCTCCATATATCCAGGGTGTGCGGGTTTGTTTTTAGGGGCTCCTCCATATATTCAGGGTGTGCGGGTGTCTTTTTAGGGGTTCCTCCATATATTCTGGGTGTGCGTGTGTGTTTTAAGGGGTTATACCATATATTCTGGGTGTGCGGGTGTGTTTTAAGGGGTTACACCATATATTCTGGGTGTGCGGGTGTGTTTTAAGGGGTTACACCATATGTTCTGGGTGTGCGGGTGTGTTTTAAGGGGTTACACCATATGTTCTGGGTGTGCGGGTGTGTTTTAAGGGGTTATACCATATATTCTGGGTGTGCGGGTGTGTTTTAAGGGGTTACACCATATGTTCTGGATGTGCAGGTGTGTTTTAAGGGGTTACACAATATATTATGGGTGGGCGGGTGTGTTTTAAGGGGTTACACCATATGTTCTGGGTGTGCAGGTGTGTTTTAAGGGGTTACACAATATATTCTGGGTGTGCGTGTGTGTTTTAAGGGGTTACACAATATATTCTGGGTGTGCGGGTTTGTTTTAAGGGGTTACACAATATATTATGGGTGGGCGGGTGTGTTTTAAGGGGTTACACCATATGTTCTGGGTGTGCAGGTGTGTTTTAAGGGGTTACACAATATATTCTGGGTGTGCGGGTGTGTTTTAAGGGGTTACACAATATATTATGGGTGTGCGGGTTTGTTTTAAGGGGTTACACAATATATTCTGGGTGTGCGTGTGTGTTTTAAGGGGTTATACCATATGTTCTGGGTGTGCGGGTGTGTTTTAAGGGGTTACACAATATATTATGGGTGTGCGGGTTTGTTTTAAGGGGTTACACAATATATTCTGGGTGTGCTTTTAAGGGGTTACACAATATATTATGGGTGTGCGGGTGTGTTTTAAGGGGTTACACCATATGTTCTGGGTGTGCGGGTGTGTTTTAAGGGGTTACACCATATGTTCTGGGTGTGCGGGTGTGTTTTAAGGGGTTACACCATATATTCTGGGTGTGCGGGTTTGTTTTAAGGGGTTACACAATATATTATGGGTGGGCGGGTGTAACAATAAACCCAGGAGGTAATAAAGCTCTCGTTTTAAAATCGCTGGAAAATTTGTGACATGTAAAAATCTGGGAATATCCTGGTCTTTAGCTCCGCCCCTGCGCCATTCTGTTAGCAGAAGGCCTTTGAGGGTTTGGTTTAGTGAATAATCGCCCGTGCAGGGTTGCAGTTATTTTTGGGAAAGTTCTGTCTTTAGAAACAGGAAGTTTTGAAAGGCGGAAGGTCGCAACGGCGTCTTTATTGATGCAGCGCGCGGTGACATGAGTGTGATGTAACAAAAGCTGCACTGGGAGGAACAAGCTCACCTTCACTTTAAGGGTTTATTCACTAAATGGTGAGATCACCAGGGGCGCAGACATGTGACATAAGGATATATATCCAGTATATGAGCACGTCATGCAGGGTGATGTTGTGGAAATTTTATTTTACAGAATTATGTGGACATTTTATTCTAGGTTGTCATCTGTCTCCCTGTGTCGGATTTAACCGAGAAACGTTCTAGCAGAGGGTACTTGGGGTGAATTGGGACCAGCGGTAAAATCGTCAGTATGAAAACCTTCTCATGGGTTTGGAGACGTGTTCTCGGTGTGTGGAGGCGTTTGGCGGTTTGTGAGCACTAAGTGCAATGCGTTGGGCTTCTTACCTCCCTATGTCTATGCACATTAGAGAAGTGAAGTCTGCAGAACGAGAGATACGTATTATACCTCTGTTGCGGCTACGCTATCCCTTTCTGGATACATACCTGCTTTTAAGACATACCTGCCTTGTCTTTATACTCGTATCACTAGATACTGGTCACTCTGAGTAGTATTGAATGGGGTCCATGCTGACAGTGATGGGGGATGTT
Source organism: Leptobrachium leishanense (assembly GCA_009667805.1). Classification (NCBI taxonomy): domain Eukaryota; kingdom Metazoa; phylum Chordata; class Amphibia; order Anura; family Megophryidae; genus Leptobrachium; species Leptobrachium leishanense. The sequence continues at coordinate 1,178,583 of CM019075.1, forward strand.
TCGGCCACATGGTCTGATGGGGACAATGGACATGACTGATCCTTCCTGTTATACAGGGATGAGGTGTGTACATTGGACTGGTCAGCCATCCTAGTGCACTCCCCTGTCCTATTGATATGTAAATGTACTTTCTGGGCTGACTGGTTTATGTTGTAAAGCCATCTCCCACTGGGCGTCGTTCTATTGGCTGAATAAATGAAGGAGTCCGGGGTCTATGCAGGCTCTTGGTACACGGACTCCAGCTTGAACCAGCATCATGTCTGATTCTTTCTGGGCTAAAGAAGTACTTCATCCCTTATACAGAAAGAACTGAATGTAGCGTGCTTTTTATAGCGACGGAATGGTTTGTGCTGGGCGCACTTTAATACTGAAGTGTACCTTTTAGTGCACCGGGACTTTATGCGCAAAGTCCAACAAAAATATCCACCTCAGGGATCGAGCAGAGGATCCCCGAAACCAGTGGATATTTGAACACAGCCTTCAGCCCCCCCCCCCACATCTGGGCCTTATTCGCTCCAGGCTTGGAATTAACAAAATTACGATCTTTCTAAGATTAGCTTCTTTTAGCAAAATGCCTATCCCGGTGCCCCCAGGGCATTCTGCAATGACCTCAGCCTATCCCGGTGCCCCAGGGCATTCTGCAATGACAGCCCATCCCGATGCCCCAGGGCATAGTGCAATGACCACAGCCCATCCCGATGCCCAAGGGCATAGTGCAATGACCTCAGCCCATCCCGGTGCCCCCAGGGCATTCTGCAATGACTTCAGCCAAACCCGGTGCTTAAGCACCACCATGCAGTGAGGTTAGCCATTCCTGTTGTCCTCACAGTGTGCTCCCGATGCCCCCATTAAAGACACTGGGAATGTTCCAGGCTGCATGCAGAGAACCCCACCCCCCAAAAAAAAAAAAAGAAAAAAAAAATCCACATGCTGAGAAGGTAAGCGTCTAATGGGTTCAGGCATGATGGGCGTCCAGCGCCAGGCCGGCCACGAGTACACTGTGCCCTCAGAATGCGTGATTTCTGGTCATTATCTGGCGTGTAGGACTCTGGGGATGAGGTCAATGTGGGGTGGTCCTGCCCTGTAACATGCAGTGATGGATTCCTCTGGCAATTTGTGCCCTTTTTCTCTCTGAAACCTGATCGTTATCGATTTGGGGAGGATTATCACTTTTTAGGTAACCGCTGGATGTTTTACTGTACTGATCTTAAAAAGAAACGCAAAGAGAGATTGGAGCCCCCCGTTACCGAACCCCCATGTAGCTCCCCCGTTACCGAACCCCCATGTAGCTCCCCCGTTACCGAATCCCCATGTAGCTCCCCCGTTACCGAATCCCCATGTAGCTCCCCCGTTACCGAATCCCCATGTAGCTCCCCCGTTACCGAATCCCCATGTAGCTCCCCCGTTACCGAATCCCCATGTAGCTCCCCCGTTACCGAATCCCCATGTAGCTCCCCCGTTACCGAATCCCCATGTAGCTCCCCCGTTACCGATTCCCAATGTAGCCCCCCGTTACCGAATCCCGATGTAGCCCCCCGTTACCAAATCCCCATGTAGCCTCCCCAACGAATCCCCATGTAGCCCCCCGTTGCCGAATCCCCATGTAGCCCCCCTATTACCGAATCCCCATGTAGCCCCCCTATTACCGAATCCCCATGTAGCCCCCTGTTGCCGAATCCCCATGTAGCCCCCTGTTGCCGAATCCCCATGTAGCCCCCCATTACCGAATCCCCATGTAGCCCCCCATTACCGAATCCCCATGTAGCCCATTACTGAATATCCATGTAGCCCCCCAATGAATCCCCATGTAGCCCCCCGGTGCCGAATCCCCATGTAGACCCCCATTGCCGAATCCCCATGTAGCTCCCCATTTCTGAATCCTGATGTAGCCCCCCCATTTCCCAATCGCGATGTAGCCCCCCATTTCTGAATCTCGATGTAGCCCCCCATTTCTGAATCCCCATGTAGCCCCCCATTTCTGAATCTCGATGTAGCCCCCCATTACTGAATCCCCATGTAGCCCCCATTACCGAATCCCCATGTAGCCCCCCATTACTGAATCCCCATGTAGCCCCCCATTACTGAATCCCCATGTAGCCCCCCATTACTGAATCTCCATGCAGTCACTGTGACGGAAACGCTCTTGTCTGTCTGTCCTGCTCTGCAGACACCCTCCTTTGTGCAGATCGGCCCGGCTGCTGAGTTGCTCGGACCTCAATGCCCCGAGCAGCCTGATCTCTTACCCGTGACCCGCTGCCTCTTTGGATACTTTTCCAGATGGCCGCTCCGTACCTTCGAGGGTGATTATGAATACCCTGAATGAGATACCAGGCAGGCTGTGTGCTCAATCAGGGACACTCACATACATTTATATAGGGTCACACATGGGTCATTTACAAACGCTCCCTGAAAACATTCCCATTTAGGGAAGCCTACCACCCAACTCACTGACACAACCATCAATCACTCTCACCTTACAGTCCTCTCCTCCTGTTTCCAACCCCAACCCTCCCAGATTGTGAGTTCCTACGGGAATAGGGCCCTCATCTCCTCCTGTACTGTTTGTCAAATGTTGTTCAATGTATTGTAACCCTGTCTATACTGTGCTTATTGTACAGCGCTGCGGAATATGCTGGCGCTTTATAAATAAAGAATAATAATAATAATAATAATAATAATAATACATGGACAACCCCCCCTAGAAACTGCTGGGGGACCTAATCAGACTGAAGCAGATAATTGTACAAACATTTGCCTTTTGGAAGGTGAAACATCATTAGATTAGGGACAATTAAATCAAACATTACATAACATTTCTAAATGAATTAAGACAATGGCGATTAACAGATTACAGTTTCAGGCTAGTGTCAAACGAACGCATTATTCGCAGCGACCGTCAAAAAGTGCGGCCGAACGCATTGACGTATTTTTTCACAGAATGCGCCAAAATGGTCATATGATGCGCATTTTCGTGCGTGATTTTTTTACAGATCGTCAATAAAACACTTTTTGCGTCTGGACGTTATGTAGGCTGGACATTAGCAGCGTCTGACATTTCCTAATCACGCAAACACGCCGCTATGCCGCAGCTGTGCACTCTGTACGTCAGTACTAGCGGTTCAGCGTTCTCAAAAAAATGCGTTCATTTTCCACTTGCCTTGCGCGGCCGGACTTTCGTGCGGCCGGACTTTGTATATTTATATCTACACACAATTACGTGATTATTATCAATATTGGAACTACTTAACCCCGGATCAATCCGGCTTTCGTCCAAATCACTCAACTACAACCACCCTTTTAAACGTTTACAATGATATCCAGGCTGGGATGGAACAAGGAAACCTAACTGGAGCATCTTCCTTGATTTTGCCAAGGCCTTTGACACGGTAGACCATGGCATCTTGTTAGAAAAACTTAAAAACTCTGGCATTGGTGATCGCACGCTAACCTGGTTTCAATCATATGTATCCGACCGATCACAATATGTGTCAATTTCTGACAGCTCCTCCCTCCCGCTCCTAGTCACGTGCGGTGTACCCCAAGGCTCAATACTAGGCCCCCTACTATTCACAATATTCATAAATGATCTGCCTAACGTCTGCAAAGCCTCAACTGTACATATGTACGCAGACGACACCATAACCTATACCAGCAAAGCCTCAACTGTACACATGTACGCAGACGACACTGTAACCTATACCAGCAAAGCCTCAACTGTACATATGTACGCAGACGCCACTGTAACCTATACCAGCAAACCAAGTCTCCCGCAGCTGGAGGCCGTGCTGCAAGAACAATTCACAGAGGTAGAAAAGTGGATCAAACACAACAAACTTTTTTAAAATACTGACAAAACTGTAACGATGCTCTTTGGAACAAAACCTAAACTACACAAATTGCAAAATCCCCATCTATGTGTTGGGACAAAATCAAATGGCACGCTGACCACAGTCACTTCTCTCAAATATCTAGGTATGTGTTGGACCCTAATCTATCCTTTGGCCCCCACATCGAAAAACTCTCAATCTAAACTTTACCCCCAAACTAGGTGCCCTGTACAGAAACAATCCTGCCTGAGCCCGCGGTAAGAAAGCAGATTGTACAGCAAATGCTTATGCCGGCTATTGATTACGGAGATGTAGTGTATGCAGCCGCCCCGCAAACACACCTTCATAAACTTACTACACTGTATAACTCATTCTGCCGCTTTGCGCTACAATGTAACTACATGACCCACCATTGTGACATGTTAAAAGAACTAAACTGGCTATCGCTAGAATCCAGACGCACCCTTCATCTTTCCAGCCTGGTGTTTAAGAGCATCTCTGGGAAGCTGCCACCCTACCTGAATAGACTGCTTCCCCCAGCAGCTCCCTCATCCTATAACCTCCGATCCAGGACCAGCACCTTACTTGCAATACCACAATACAAAAAGACAGCGGCTCGGTCCTCATTTTCCTACAGAGCACCGCAATTATGGAATAACCTCCCAGACACCATCAAATCTTCCCCCAGTCTTATGTCACTCAAGAGCTCCTTACTAACATACCTCAATACAGAATGCACCTGTAAACATGTAACACAGTGACTATATTTCCTACATATTTATTTTCTGTTAATCTGTATATGTGTTTTTTTAATATCTTGCATTTTATTACTTTGTATATCTGTAAAATTTCAATGCTCTTGAACCCAGGACATAGTTGAAAACGAGAGAAATCTCAATGTATCCTTCCTGGTAAAATCCTTTATAAATAAATAAATATTGGCCGTCATTTGCTGCTACTGCGGCCGTGATTAAGTGCGCCTAAATGCACGTTAAAAATGGATTAGTCTGACCCCAGGCAGCATTTGTCTGACAAGGAAGATTATGTTTGACGACCTCTTAATCAGATGTTTACACCTTCCTAAGAGCATGTTTACTAGAAGACTAATCTGATCATCAGATCATAACAATGACATTCTTGCATATTCACAATTATACCAACATTCTGCAAACAAAAGAGGGAAATGGGCCAATATAGATTAAGAGTCCTGCATCCTACAAATCCATATCCATGCCCACGCACCCCAAATCCAATGAGGCACATCAAAAACGCCATGTCAGGTCCTTACCAGCCGCCCCAGCAAACAAATCCCCATGTAGACACCCCGCTACTGAATCCCCATGTAGCCTCCAATTACCGAATTCCCATGTAGCCCCCCCACTCCGAGACATCACCTCGCCCCACATTCATCCCAGTCTGTTAGGATTGACATTCTTTGGGAAGAGTTGTATAGTGTTACAAAGTACCCAGGATATCCAGGAAAGGAGATTCCATATGGGGAGAGTCACACACACAGGGGTAACAATATCACAGAGGGTCACACTATCACAGGGGTCACACACACCAGGGGGGTCACACTATCACAAGGGCCACGCTATCACATGAAGAATCATCACACTATTACAGGGAAGTGGTCACACTATCACATGGGTCACTGCCGGCAGCAATACCGGGTGAGACTCAGCGGATCAAAACCCCCTAAAAAAACAAAAAAACAAACACTGTAACCATGAACACAACATCAAAGTACTAAACACATCAAGATGTTCATTGCAGGAACCCCTGGATTGTTCCACCGAAAGAACGCTGCGGGCGCTCTGTTACTGGCTACACCGATACACACGCTGCACCGAAAGAATGCTGCACCGATACACACGCTGCACCGAAAGAATGCTGCCGGGCGCTCTGTTACTGGCTCCACCGATACACACGCTGCACCGAAAGAATGCTGCCGGGCGCTCTGTTACTGGCTACACCGATACACACGCTGCACCGAAAGAACGCTGCCCGGCGCTCTGTTACTGGCTGCAGTTACGCCGCATCACATGTTATCACAAAGACCGAGGAATGTCAAATATAACCTCTCACCTCCCAGCAAGTAAAACTAATGGGGGACGTGGGAGAACGGCGCAAGAGGCGGAGCCGAATAAAAGGATATTTCCAGACATTTAACATGACGTCACAACTTAAGAGTCATTCAGAGCAAAAGAAAAGGATTCACAACGTGTGATTCGTAACACACACCCCAAAAATATGGGAGGAACACCTAAAACACACACCACCCAAAAATATGGAGGAGCCTCTAAAAAAGACACCCACACACCCCACAAATATGGAGGAACCCCTAAAAGACACCTGAACACCCTAAATATATGGAGGAACCCCTAAAAAGACGCCAACACACCCTGAAAATATGGAGGAACCCCTAAAAACACTCCCCCCACACCCTGAATATATGGAGGAGCCCCTAAAAGGACACCCTGAATATATGGAGGAACCCCTAAAAATACACCCGCACACCCTGAATATATGGAGGAGCCCCTAAAAGGACACCTGCACACCCTGAATATATGGAGGAACCCCTAAAAACACACCCGCACACCCTGAATATATGGAGGAGCCCCTAAAAAGACACCTGCACACCTGAATATATGGAGGAACCCCTAAACACACCCGTAACCCTGAATATATGGAGGAACCCTAAAAATACACCCTGAATATATGGAGGAACCCCTAAAAACACACCCGCACACCCTGAATATATGGAGGAGCCTCTAAAAAGACACCCGCCACACCCTGAATACATGGAGGACCCCTAAAAAACACCCGCACACCCTGAATATATGGAGGAACCCCTAAAAAGACATCCTGAATATATGGAGGAGCCCCTAAAAACACACCCGCACACCCTGAATTTATGGAGGAACCCCTAAAAACACACCTTAATATATGGAGCCCCTAAAAAGACACCCGTACACCCTGAATATATGGAGGAGCCCCTAAAAACACACCCTGAATATATGGAGGAGCCCCTAAAAACACACCCGCACACACCTGAATATATGGAGGATCCCCAAAAACACACCCGCACACACCCTGAATATATGGAGGATCCCCAAAAACACACCCGCACACCCTGAATATATGGAGGAGGCCCTAAAAAACACACCCGCACCACCCTGAATATATGGAGGGCCCCCTAAAAACACACCCGCACACCCTGAATATATGGAGGAACCCCTAAAAAACACACCCTGAATATATGGAGGAGCCCCTAAAAACACACCCGCACACCCTGAATATATGGAGGAACCCCTAAAAACACACCCACACACCCTGAATATATGGAGGAGCCCCTAAAAACACATCCTGAATATATGGAGGAGCCCCTAAAAAGACACCCGCACACCCTGAATATATGGAGGAACCCCTAAAAACACACCCACACACCCTGAATATATGGAGGAGCCCCTAAAAACACATCCTGAATATATGGAGGAACCCCTAAAAACACACCCTGAATATATGGTGGAACCCCTAAAAACACACCCGCACACCCTGAATATATGGAGGAACCCCTAAAAACACACCCAGAATATATGGAGGAGCCCCTAAAAACACACGCTGAATATATGGAGAAACCCCTAAACAGACACCCACACACCCTGAATATATGGAGGCCGATAAAAACACACTCCGCACACCCTGAATATATGGAGGACCGCCTAAAAAGACACCCACACACCTGAATAATATGGAGGAGCCCCTAAAAAACACCCCTGAATATATGGAGGAACCCCATAAAACACACACGCACACCCTGAATATATGGAGGAACCCCTAAAAGGACACCCACATACCCTGAATATATGGAGGAGCCCTAAAAAACACACCCTGAATATATGGAGGAACCCTAAAAACACACCCGCACACCCTGAATATATGGAGGAACCCCTAAAAACACACCTGCACACCCTGAATATATGGAGGAGCCCCTAAAAATACACCCGCACACCCCCTGAATATATGGAGGAGCCCCCTAAAAAGACACCTGCACACCCTGAATATATGGAGGAGCCCCTAAAACATACACCCGCACACCCTGAATATATGGAGGAACCCCTAAAAAGACACCCACACACCTTGCATATATGGAGCAACCCCTAAAAACACACCCACACACCCTGAATATATGGAGTAACCCCTAAAACACACCCTGAATATATGGAGGAGCCCCTAAAAAACATCCGCACACCCTGAATATATGGAGGAATTCCTAAAAACACACCCTGAATATATGGAGGAGCCCCTAAAAACACACCCGAACACCCTGAATATATGGAGAAACCCCTAAAAACACACCCGCACACCCTGAATATATGGAGGAACCCCTAAAAACACACCCTGAATATATGGAGGAGCCCCTAAAAACACATCCGCACACCCTGAATACATGGAGAACCCCTAAAAAGACACCCTGAATATATGGAGGAGCCCCAAAAGACAACCGTACACACCTGAATATATGGAGGACCCCCTAAAACACACCCTGAATATATGGTGGCCCTAAAAAACACACGCACACCCTGAATATATGGAGGAGCCCCTAAAAACACATCCGCACACCCTGAATATATGGAGGAGCCCCTAAAAATACACCCACACACCCTGAATATATGGAGGAACCCCTAAAAACACACGCTGAATATATGGAGAAACCCCTAAAAAAGACACCCTGAATATATGGAGGAGCCCCTAAAAAACACCCACACACCCTGAATATATGGAGGAACCCCTAAAAAACACACCCGCACACCCTGAATATATGGAGGAACCCCTAAAACACACCCACACACCCTGAATATATGGAGGAGCCGATAAAAACAACACCCTGAATATATGGAGACCCCTAAAAAGACACCCTGAATATATGGAGGAACCCCTAAAAACACACCCGCACACCCTGAATATTATGGAGGAACCCCTAAAAACACACCCGCACACCCTGAATATATGGAGGAGCCCCTAAAAACACACCCGCACACCCTGAATATATGGAGGAGCCCCTAAAAAACACACCTGCACACCCTGAATATATGGAGGAGCCCCTAAAACACACCCGCACACCCTGAATATATGGAGGAACCCCTAAAAACACACCTCACACCCTGAATATATGGAGGAGCCCCTAAAAATACACCCGCACACCCTGAATATATGGAGGAACTCCTAAAAAACACACCCACACACCCTGAATATATGGAGGAGCCCCTAAAAAGACACCTGCACACCCTGAATATATGGAGGAGCCCTAAAAAACACACCCGCACACCCTGAATATATGGAGGAACCCTAAAAAGACACCCACACACCTTGCATATATGGAGCAACCCCTAAAAACACACCACACACCCTGAATATATGGAGGAACTCCTAAAAACACACCCACCACACCCTGAATATATGGAGGAGCCCTAAAAAAGACACCTGCACACCCTGAATATATGGAGGAGCCCCTAAAACACACCCGCACACCCTGAATATATGGAGGAGCCCCTAAAAACACACCCACACACTGAATATATGGAGGACCCCTAAAAACACACCCACACACCTGAATATATGGAGGAGCCCCTAAAACACACCCTGAATATATGGAGGAGCCCCTAAAAACACATCCGCACACCCTGAATATATGGAGGAATTCCTAAAAACACACCCACACACCCTGAATATATGGAGGAACCCCTAAAAACACACCCTGAATATATGGAGGAGCCCCTAAAAACACATCCGCACACCCTGAATATATGGAGGAGCCCCTAAAAAGACACCCGTACACCCTGAATATATGGAGGATCCTCTAAAAAGACATCCGCACACCCTGAATATATGGAGGAGTCCCTAAAAAGACACCCTGAATATATGGAGGAGCCCCTAAAAAGACAACCGTACACCCTGAATATATGGAGGAGTCCCTAAAAAGACACCCGTACACCCTGAATATATGGAGGAGCCCCTAAAAACACACCCTGAATATATGGTGGAACCCCTAAAAACACATCCGCACACCCTGAATATATGGAGGAGCCCCTAAAAACACATCCGCACACCCTGAATATATGGAGGAGCCCCTAAAAATACACCCACACACCCTGAATATATGGAGGAGCCCCTAAAAACACGCCATGAATAATGGAGGATCCCCAAAAACACACCCGCACACCCTGAATATATGGAGGAGCCCCTAAAGAGACACCTGTACACCCTGAATATATGGAGGAACCCCTAAAAACACACGCTGAATATATGGAGAAACCCCTAAAAAGACACCCTGAATATATGGAGGAGCCCCTAAAAACACACCCACACACCCTGAATATATGGAGGAACCCCTAAAAACACACCCGCACACCCTGAATATATGGAGGAACCCCTAAAAACCACCGCACACCCTGAATATATGGAGGAACCCCTAAAAACACACCCGCACACCCTGAATATATGGAGGAACCCCTAAAAACACACCCACACACCCTGAATATATGGAGGAGCCGATAAAAACACATCCGCACACCCTGAATATATGGAGAAACCCCTAAAAACACACCCACACACCCTGAATATATGGAGGAACCCCTAAAAACACACCCACACCCTGAATATATGGAGGAACCCCTAAAAGGACACCCTGAACATATGGAGGAACCCCTAA